>JAHDVE020002279.1:0-16397 GCA_022606495.2 Halesus radiatus | reverse complement strand
CGTTAGAGAGATATAGCATTGAATGCACACAATGTTAGTCGAAACGACTAAGATTAGTCTTCTAGGGTTAATGAACTTTTACACATGATCTTCTGCGTTTATAGCTAAACATAATAATGCTAGCTTTGGTAAATCATGTCTCTTTTTTTTTTTCATAATAATTGCACAAAATATATATAAAATAATGGCTTTTTGTACTTAATGCACAAATCATTACAAAAATCGTTGTAATTACCATACATATAATTATGAGTGCGTCAATTTTTTGCGATTATTCTATGATTTTTACAATATGTAGTGTCTCTAATACAGTTTTTATTTGATTTCATAAAACATAATTGTGTATTGCAATAACAACTATCACAAAAAAGTTTTTTAATATAGGAAAAGAAATTACATACGTCATAATGTGCGCTATCATTAAATTTTGTGTTACTTTGAAAACTGCATAAGTAATTGGTTAATTGTATGAAATTGCCACCAGGCAATAAACCCGCCTATATTACGTATTCCTATGTATATTATATATTATGAAGTGTAAACAAAATAAATAATAAAAAAATTAGCTTCCGATTGTGGCTGTAGTAGAACCATCCAATTACAGGAAGTGGAAATCAAGTTCAATGATTTAAACCTATATTTGTAAGGTTAGTTAAACTTAAGGGCCGATGGTCATGGACAATCTGATTTTGTTAGTTCAATTTGAAGGAAACATGTCGAAATCGATCAGAGTCTGGCTTAAAGAAAGGACAGTCGGGTAGCCGAGCCTTTTTGATACGTTTTCAAACTCCTCGCCACATAAGCAATGTTAAGTTTTTCAGTTGTGTGTACAAGATGTGTATGAATGTATCTTTTGCAGAAAACCCTGTGCTGTGTGATGAAAGCTTCCCCGACCTGTCTAGCATTGTGGAGAAGCTCCACTCGCGTTTCTTGGGCGAGTGCCCGGTGAAAGTACCATTGGCGATATCGCCTCCGCTGCTGAACGACATTGACATCCCGATGCCGATCCCCCTGCGCCCGAGTCGGATGTTCCAGCTGATCCCGGGCCGGAACGGGGAGCTGCCCCTCATCGTGGAGCCGCCCATTACCCTGCCGCCCGCCACCAGCTCCTCCCCCCCACCCACCCCCTCTCCGAGCACCCCACCCACTCCCACCATCGTCCACTACAAAGAGCCCAGTGCGTTGGAGCCCGCACCCGATACAGTTCTCCACGCTTACATTCAAGGTAACTAACAAACAGGGGAGTTTGATGAAACCATGTAAGAAAGGATGCAAGTACAATGTAAGCGTAATGTAGCAAAATTAAGAAAGGAAATTTTTATGGTTTTGACATATAGAACGGATGAACAGTGACAGGAGAATATACAATGCCAAGAAAAATATGGCACTATCAAGTGAATAAAATATTTTGAGTCTGGTCATGTCAAGAGTCAGAATAACAGAAGAGTAGGTATGTATGAAGGTAAATAAAGCAAAGAGCATGTGCCAAGACAGAGTAGTATGGCAGTTCAACCTCAAAATTGATTCAATTATTTTTTTATATTTGTTCTATCATTTGGTCCAAAAATGTCAGTCGATGGGGTCTCTGCCACTAAGAATTTCATTATAACTTCCCTTTATGATAAAAAAAAGATAGGTATGTAATAAACATATGCTTTCTTCTAGCACATACATACGTTAGTAATAATATTTTCGACCACTTAGGTATCTCCAGAAACAAGCATAACATTTCAGTCTAATGTTACCTTTTTTCAAAATCTACAAGATGGTAATTCAGTTTAAAATGATCAAACGAAATGTGTTCAATTTATTTGTCTTCCTTTTGTTACATAATATGACAAAACTAAAAATATATTATATCATTTTTCATTTCCAGAGTAAAATCTACAGACAAGAGAAAATCATATGACTATAGAGAATTTTATAAGCGATTGATGTCCTCACAACAAGTGTTTGAAGAAACGTCAAGAAGTTGAGCCATTTATAATTCGCCTTTTATCACTTGAAATGCTCACATCATCGTCATCAAACGAACTGTCTTGCGCAATACCAAATCTTCAAATATTGCTTTAATATTTTAGGTAAGTATATATTTTTCGAGTATCTGTAAACCGGTATAATTAGATTTAGATTAGAATAAAGATAATTTATAGAATTGATTTTCATAAGTTAGAACTGTTATATCATTTGAACTTGAATACATTTTTTTAAAATATAATATGTGTATGCTTGTTAGAAAGTTTAAAATTTTATAGTTTTTTTATCTAATTTTTGCAGTTTTTTTGTCTTGCATTAATAAAAGTGATAAGGAAACATTTTTCCAAAAGTTAGTTACTGGGCTCATATGAGCTCAATGAGATATTGCTAGAACTAATGGCCGCCCTACAGACATCCGACTTGCCCACCGTTTTTAAGAAACATGTGGGACGGGATCGATCAATGGGCACGACTTTTGGAAAGGGCTGTCAGGCTGGCACCCAGTTGTGTGGGGTGGCCTTAAGCATTAATCCATTTCGATGGTCCTAACGTAATCTGCATTTTGCGAGATTTACAGGAGAGTGAAAACAAAGCTCGATTCTACTTTCTATGTCGGATGCATTGTGCAGTTTCGATCATTTTCAATCCAAAAAATAAAAATTAGAGGAAAACTCACCTTTTTTGGCATCATCTAAAAATATATACTATAATTGGATACTTTAACCTGTCGAACCCCAGACGCACACGGGTGCGAATTATTATATTGTGTCATCTACCACGTCGTGCGCGTCCGGGGTTCAACAGGTTAATGCAATAAATTTTGGAGATTCGACACCTTACGTTGGGACCGTCAATTGATACGAACACCTACATAAGAATTACCTGGTTCGAAACTCTGTTGGTCTCAAAGATCAGTTTTACTTACCTAACATTAGGAGTAGGGACAATAAAGAAAAGTTTTCCTCCGTGATGAATGAAGCATATTTAACACTATGATAGAAAGAAAAGAAAATTATAATATCTTGCAATCAATAATTTATTAGATTACTTATTTGGAAATATCTTATCTAGTACTTTCCCTGTCAGTGGATGAATCAAACATATCTTTAACAATGCGTATATAATATATTATATTTTCCTGTGCCTTCTGAATAAAAACGTATATTTAATGAGCAAAGAGAGAAACCTGAAGGTAAGGAATATTAGGCAAAATGACTTTTACAAAACTGTAGTGTATTTTATGATTTCACTTAACACAAATGTAGAATCTGTTTAAATGAACTATACTATATTTTATAGTACGAGTAATAAAACTAAGGTGACCTTTTTTTTATTAATTGATGAGGAGGTAGCTACCACATTTTGTAAAAATGTATAACCTGCCCAATTTTTCTTTTTATTTTCATGACCTTCCTGGATTTTTATTATTTCTGTTATTTGGTGAGGTGTTAACCGATTCTGACTCCACAATATCTGATTTGATGTAGCGAGTGGCCCGCTTTCTGAAAATATGTGGGAAATTCAATTTTTAGGAATAGATTTAAGGCGATTGACAATTTATTCGATCATTGGAATTTTCTTGTACTGGTGTGGGATAATGACTAACCAGGACAGAGGACCAAAAACCAATACTGTACTGATAAAGCCCTGTAAGAATCTTCCAGTATGGTCACCTTAAATATGACCCATCATTTTGGATTCTTCCATTGTTTTCAACTCGTTTTTCAATAAAATGCAATATGTAATTTAGTATACATGAATCAGATTTAAATTAGTTAATCTCTCTTTTTGCTGTATCTTTATTTTTTTTATTATTATCCTAGAATCCCCCGCCCTCATAAATAAATAATTTAAGAAATGTTACATGAAAATAAAATCATATAGAGGTAGGTATTTAATAGATATATTCTAATTTTAACAAATATGGGTTTGTCAGATTCTATGGATACAGTTAGAGATAATTTAAGTTTAGAGAAAATCAAGGAACGAGTGGGCCAATTAAAACTGCATCAATTTTTAGACATCATGACTAGAGTTTGAAGACATGTCAAAAATTGAAAAAGTTAATTTGATAGCATAATTAACTTTTTATCAACTCGTTATAAAAATGCCATAACTCTCAGCGGTAATCAAATAGGATGAAATGAGATGTAATAAATTCTTACACTGCATTTGAATTATTTTAGAAAGTCCTCATTTATAACCAGTGGCGGATACAGAAAAAAAACTCAAGGGGGGGGGCGCTAAAGATATCTTGGGCTACCTTTACTTTTATCATAATAAAAAAATAATCAAGTCACACGCAAAGTTTAAGAAAGTTTTATTTAAACTTATTGTATACATATACAAGACAATGCCATCTTACGATATAAAAAGTTACAATTGTGGTTCTCTTCCTTAAATGATGAATTCTCTGCGCCTATTCCTCCGCAAGGGAGGGGCGCGCGCCACCCATAAGTATCCGCCACTGTTCATAACTCGATTGTACATGTTTTACCACACATAACCCTTCAGAATCTCAGTTCTACCGAAATCAGTCTACTTTGTCTTTCATCTAGCAATTCTCAATATGACAACTTGTACCGCATCCATATGATTAAAGTAAATGTCTTAACATTGGTGCATTATTTTTTGTCCCCTCTTTATATGAACATATTATACCGTACAATCTTGGCAAGTCCAAGAACAAAACTGGCTAATTATCTGATTCGTAAATGCTATGTGGGAATTACACATTCTTTTATTAAACATAAGCATATGTCACCATAGTAATAATGTTTTAACATGGGTTTTAACCCAGAAATATTCCAGAGTCCTCTGCTAGTTGAACTCTTGCAACTCAAATTCCCGAGATTGTACAATATTGACAAATGAATAATTTATTTGTTACACATAAAAAACTGTTTGATCTTTTTGTACTGTAATAATTCGGTAAGACGAGAAGTGTTTAAACTGATTCACGTACTAACATACAAAATGTTTTTAGGAATTAGTATAATCAATACAATATTAACTTCATACTACATGCCACTGCTGCAATTCAGAATAAAGTTTTGAGCCGAGAAATGTTTTTTAAAATTTTCTAAATAATTTCACTTCAAGTATTAGTACATATTATATTATAAATCGGCAATAGCACTGTAATGAAATATGAATTATTATTGTTATTAATATGTACCCAATAAGTTTTTAGAATTTAAGACCACTTTATAATATGATATATAGTTGTCGCAAATCTCAAATAAAATACACAATAATTTAATAATGTTCTAGCAAATAATAAGCGCATGTCATAATCCTAACTTTTCCAAAACATTCAATCAAATTTGATTTTTTAATGCTGGAACTTATGTAACTTCTTAACTGAATTAAAAAAAAAAATTAAAGAAAACTTCCCGAAAACTTTGGATATTTTAAGTAATTTTAAATGTAGTTATTAATTTATGTAAAATAAATATTAATTTGATTACTTCCTAAAGAGCGGGCAGCCAAATGTATAATGATTTTGTTATTTATAATGCGAGATAAAAAACCTTTATAATGATTACTTACTTGCTTGAATGTTGAATGCTTATTTTAATTAATTTTATAATGAGTATCTTTCAGTAATGAAGGTTCTCTGATTGTTTTCTTTGAATTATCAAGAAATTTCATCATAAATACGTCTTTCTCAAATCAAATAAGAAACACCTTAAGCCATAAGGCAGCCTCTCTAACATATATTATATTATTATTTAGGTGAAACATAATCAATAATTTTTTTTTTCCAAAATTAATTGTACTAGAACCTTTATGCTGTAAATATTAATATTTTATGTAGAGCTTGTTTATATTATTTAAGAATGTGTCCACTGTCCATGTGTCTATTTAGAGTTACGTTTCATGTTTTTAACAATAAAATTCGAAATACTCAAAATTACAACTTTTTTTAAAAAGACCCCTACTTTTCATGGACAATGTAATTAAACAAAAAATTATTTCTCATAAAATATATTTCATTCGAAAAAATCACTTTGACTTAATTTGTAGCAGAGTGAAACAGAGCTAAATAATTCAATTTAATATCATATCATGCATCAAAAATACATCACAAAAGAAAGACCAGGCGGCGACACCACAAAACTTGTTACACACATAATTTCAAAATATATGTGGGGGGGGGGCTACGCTCACCATACAATTTCATACAGTCATCACAGATATATTATATTATATTATATTACCCGTCCTAGATGACTGTATGGGATTGTATGGCGAACGATATCATGAGATAGGCCACGCCCACATATTATATTCCTCGTGTGGAACGGGCATAAAAGTCTGAACTGAACAAAACAAGAAAACCGGACGTGGGGAGTAACAAGATTTTCCTTAAAAAATAGTTACAGTCATAGACATTCTTAAAATATTTATAAAATTAACCTATTATAAAAATTAAAGAAAAGTAAATTAATAAGAAATATTTTGTTTACACCACCACAGTTTAATATATAAACATAAATTATGTAGAAAGTGGCATGTCAAATAAGTAGACCAGTTGCCATTCGTTCAGCTCCAACTAAACTTTTTGAAAATTTAATTTATAAATTTATTTTGGAGCGCATAAGTCTCTACGTCTGTGTCTATAAGACAGCATAGGAGCAACCTGCCAGTGGTTTTCCCTTTATATTCTATGATCTGAGGTTCTTCCAGTGGGGAGGAGTATTTTGCTCCTGAACAAAATCTCTTCTGATATCGACATATTCTGTGTCAGTGAGAAGTGGGAAACTGTGGGAAGTGGGAAGAAAGGGAAATTCTATTGATTCTTGAAAGAGTCTCACCTCATTGACCTGATTTCTATCACTGCCTGCATTTTTTTAAACTTCTAACTTTGGTAATTTTTTGTAATCTTGTAATATGTATTAAACTTATTTGTTTGTAATGTATAAGGAATTTTAAATAAAAATTATGAATTTTTATTATGATAAGCCCTCGATATTTACATGCTGAAAACCTCGTTGGCCGTCTTGGAGGAAATATATGCTCTTGCCGAGTAAAGGGTAACAGGTGGAAGGTTGTTCGAAGAAGCCGGTACTATGGAGCGGGAAGAATCTTAAGTACCTAAATGGTTGATAGGTTTATATGTTTTGGGTTTAGGGCAGGGGTACCCAAACAGTCGAGAGTCTTTAAAAATGGTGAAAACAATTTAATGGACTACGTATCAAAAACAAATGTTATAATCTCCATTTTCAACATAATAAACTAATAATGCTTTTATACTTTTATTAACCTCCCAATTATTTTAACTTTATATTACTTTACAACTCTGATGAAAAAAAGAACCGAACCTTTTAATAAGAGTAGACGGGCAAACTCCAACGGCTCGGAGGGCTTTGAAGCCGAGAATGGGAGAACCTCAAAAGGGTTTCCTCTTGCGGTAAGGATAATCTCATCGAATTTAATGTTTCAAAGACCCAATCATGTCTGATTACGTCTAAAAGGGATCGAAATGACAATCTAGTCTCCTTTAATGGAAGCAATCTTCCCAACAAGCCCTCCATTGATATGCTTGATATAATCTTAAGTAATCAGCTCAGGTATGAGGGCTCCATCGAAGCCAGACTAAAGTTAGCGTCTCAGAAGCTTGGCATACTGTACAGAGCCCGCAAATACTTTAATAGTACACAACTGCTGACCCTGTACAAATCGCAAGTGCGCCCCACTGTAGAATTTGGCAACCACCTCTGGTCGGGAACCTCAACATATCAAAAAAAAAAATTTGATTGCAGATTCGGGCGGTCCGTTTGATAGAATCACCTATCTTTACAAATGTTTTGCAATATTTGGAGCACAGGCATCAAGTGGAAATCCTGTCCTTCAACGGAAACCAGAATTTCAACGGAAGATGCTCTGAGGAACTAGTGTCATTGATCCCTTCGGCACCAGCACAGTCGGGAAACACGCCAAAACGCGCGCCCGTCATCTGTACATGGTGAACATTTGTCACATGAGAACGGGTCGCTTCTACAACTCGTTCTTGTGTTCAACAGTTTGGCTGTCGAATGATTTGCCGGTCTCTGTGATTCCTCCCCCCTACAATATGGGTGTCTTCAAGAGCTAGATTCACTCCTTCCTATCCTTTAAAAGACCCTCCACACAGGATCTCCAAAGATGACATAGGCCTTGAGGGAAATAATTTCCTTCAGGACCTCCTGTGTAGAGTTACTGTAAAAAAAGTCAAATTATTTACTTTGAAAAAGTACCTATAAGTGAAATGTGGTAATTTACCTACGAAAAATGTTTAAAAAAAATATATTTTACATAGATAGCTTAGCATAAGTAACATTGCTGTTGGTGGCTTCGCTACTGTAGATTTTGTGTATGTAAGATGTGAAAGTGAATAGTAGAAGTCGGAGATGCCCGAGGAAGACATGGCACAATGTATATTTTTATTATCTTATTATTATCCTTATGCGTGTCTTTTTCTCCGTTTTATTATAATTTTTCCAATTTTCATCATGTTCATATACTAAATCGATATGTTTACACTAGACGTCATACAAAGTAAGTATACTCCATTGGTCACCATGAAACCGGTAGCTGCCTAGTATGGTGATTTAATGTATGTACTCCACGTAAGTGTCATGTATTTTATAAATAAAATCGATCAAATGCTTGAATCGGGTCATGTCAAGAGTAAAAATAACAGAAGAGTATGTATGAATGTAAATTAAGCTAGAAGTGTGTGCCAAGACAAATTTGGGTGGAATTCATTCCATCGCCTACCCCAACAGAGAAATAGCGTGATGGTTAGTTATTTAGTTATTAAAAATATGTTAATAAATGCTGTTCATTCTTTCGTTAAGTCCACCTTTAGCAGACTGCAAAGTTAAGTGTGTCACGCTGTAGTGAGTAGTCGATCGCTTGACTCCTAATAATTTGAAAGTCGATCTCCATGAGTATGAGTATGGACATCCCTGGTTTAGGGGGATAGGGTGATGAACTATCCGTGTTTGACAAAGAATTCAGAAGAAGGGACATCAATAATCGTGACAAGAATTTCGGAATATATTTTTATTTTCAACACAGTTTTACATAGTAGCCGAATATAGTTTTGACATCAATTATGATTTAAAAATTAAGTATCTTTTGACACCAATATAATGTGCAATCTCATTAGTACACATCGGACTATATGCATTTGTGTATTTGGGCTGATGAGACTACGATCCTTGTGGCCAATATATTCCCAATTAAACTATTGGATAAATTAACTGTGAATTCAAAATTGATTTATCTAATAATTAAATCGGCAATATAATGATCACGGTCGTTGTAGTCTCGCCAGCTAAATTACCAAAATGCTTATTGTAATCCGATGTCTACTCATTAGATTGATCTTATTTCTAGAGATGTATGAGCCAATGTATTAAAAACAACGGCTAAACAAATTTGTCTCACATTTATAGCAGATGAAGTTCTAGTACGGGAGAGATTCAAGTGAAAATACGTCAATTGAATAATTTCACAATAAATCTGATAGTTCAAGTTCTACTTAGGTAATTCTATAATCAGATAAACAAGTCATGAAGCATGCTGGCAGATTCAACCAAAATGTGACTGAAACTTAAAACAGAATTAACTTAGGGTCTACGAGATGAACACAATCATAACATGATGATTGAGGTTATATTTTGCGCCTTTACTGCGGAGATATTTAAATTAAATGACCATTGTATAAAAATAAAATAAGTCATTGAGACAATTTGTTTATGCATACATATGTAGTTAGTAATGAAACAAAAGTTTTAAATTATCGTAAAATGTAAAAAAATGCAAAAAATAATAACATGTTCAATACGTGTTAGACACGAATAGTAATCCATGTAATAATAAGTTTTATACAAATTTAAATAAACATTTAAAATTTGCCTTCTGGCACACTGTGCACCTGCGAGTCACTTATCTGACACTTATCTAACATCAGATTACATTAGGCGCCGGGTGCACGAGGATGCCCAAAAGACAAAACATTAAAATAATGTATCACAAAGGTCATGTACTTTTAAAATGGGCTTAAAATATTGGAACATCGAAAGCAAGATGACTTGGTACGGATAATTTAGTTCAATGAAATTTTAGAACTTAAATCATATGCTATGATGGTGGATAGGAGGATGTACATAGTTAAATCAGCCGGTATACAGAACAACCTACAGACAATATAGAAACGTAGAATGAAAAGGGATCAAGAGATGAATAAAGGTGGTGAACCTTATTCTTTTTTGAGCTTCATGCTATATATGTGTAAGTTACAGACAAAATAAATATCAATAAAACAAACTTTCATTAAATAAAACACTGGATTCCCCCATCAACATTACAAATCATTCGGCAATCGTTACAAATTTCTAACACAAAGCGCTGCATGGACAGTGTGTTATAATTAATTAATTTTCTTTATAATAACAGTGTCTCAAAACAATAATTTGGAAGTATTTTGAATGTTAGGTGAGCTAAATTTAACCCTTTCAGACCTGAATTAAAACTGGCAGTGATAAAACATGCTTGATGCTTGATAACACCCTATGGAATTACTTGGAGAATTTAGAAGTTATTGCCACTTTTATTTGTAAGAACAGATCTCTAAGGATGTGTTTCGCAAAAAATGACAAATCATACACTGTATACAAAAAATAAAATATTTTATTAATTAAAAAAATGACCTAAAAATTAAACAATAAAAACTTTTTCTTGTTTGAACACCACTTTATTGAATATGTAAATCAACCAGTTTCGGTTCAGCTTGAACCTTCACCAAGATTGTATAAATATAAAATTATTGTATTTATACAATCCACAAATAAAATATATAAATACATACATATGTACAACCCTGACGAAGGTTCAAGCTGAACCGAAACCGGTTGGTTTACACATCGTCGTCAACGGGAAAACAATGTAAATTGTTCAGAAGGAACTAAAAACTGTTTTTGAGAATTAGATTGTTTTTAAAATCAATTTTGTTCTCTTTTTACATCTTCCTTTGTATTACTACTCATCGTTAATTTTGTTTTAAAAACCGATAAAAATGACCTGCATCCCTACATAGGGTAAGTTTATGACAGTGGTGCACAACCTTTTTAGCAGAGGGGCCGATCAAATTCGACTTATGACCTACAATTGGATTTCCCTGGATTTGGTTGGGAATGAAATTCATGATTTAACATTTCTGGGGATTTTTTGATTTTCGTGTGATGCAAATTCTGTTCCATTTAGGAAATGCGGTATGGATTAACAAAAACTCAATAAAAAAATATCTCAGCCAGGGTTTTCAAGAATTACCACAAACATTTAAATTTTTCTCTATAGTCAAGCGTGCCGTACGAAATCGGCATGTGAGCCGTGAGTTGTGCATCACTGGTTTGTGACAAGTAAAATATTACAACCGAAATTTAACAATAGGGCAAACTAGTGATAATGTGATGGACAATTTAGCGATATTTTTCTTGGAAACCTCAAACCAGCGGAGTATTTTGAGGGGTAAATTGAGAAGCAAGGAATCGAAATCTTTAAAACAATTAACTATAAATGTTATCTCTATGTTTTCTGTATATTTTTATTTAATAAGTAATACTCGTATTTTGAAAATATATTATACATTGGTGAAAATATTGATAGTTTACATATTAAAAGGTACATACAATTTTAAAAAACCTATTTCTGATATAACGAATAAAGGCTACAAGGAGCAGATTTAGTCAGTCCCTGGAACTCTTTATAACCAAGTTTGACTGTATAAACAAGGCTACCGTCTGGAAGAGTAGCTAAAATCCAATGAAAAAAATAGCATGCAAAGCCAGTGATTCCAGCAATTGGAAAACGAAAGCCGCCAATTTTCATTCGCTCTGCATAGGGAGGAAAAAATTCTGAAATCTATGTATTTTCAAATGAATATACTTATGATATGAAAGGGTTAAAATCTGAGAAATGCACAATGAAAGGTTTTAAAAGAAATAGTGCTCTCAATTTTGGAGGATCTAGGCGGACAATAAATAAAAGATGCATATTCAGGAAGGTCTGAAACTGCTGAAAATGGATACATTAATATGTATGTATGCGCATACATATATTAAAATGTCCGAATGAGCTATTCAATGATTAGATTAAACAGAATTTAAACAAATTTATTAACAAAATATTATTAAACTTCAAAACTATACGTATGTACATGTATTAGGTACTGTTAAAAATGTTTGTTTGTTATCTGGGTGTTTCGGAACTCAGAAAAAGTGATCTAGTGAAGATACATATAAAAACTGGATATATGTAAGCAATTTGAAGCAATAATTTTTTTTTTTAGTAAAACAATGCAAACTACTAATTAGTGTTTGAAATATCTTATGCTTGATTGAAATTGTCTGTTTCTAGTGATAAATTGGTCCAAAATTTTTTTTTTCCACGAGACACTAAATCCCTTTACACTTGAGCCGGATTGATTCTTTGCGATACAGTATGTTTGTGGGGTCACCGCAATAAATTAATTTAATATACAAATAACATACAGACAATGTCAATTTTCTATATGGTAAAAAGTAACAGACCGATGTTCTACAACACAGGATAAATTTTTTAAACACAACGTAATAACTACCGACATGTATATCAATCATAGAAAGAAGCAGAAGTAAAGAGTTTACACCAACGATTATTTAATTTTATAAAACAATTCAACTAGAGAGTTACTTTCCATATTAATTTGTAAATTAATTGTCTCCAGACTCCTTGATTTCAAATATGCAACTATTTCTAGATTCTTCACCGGATGACTATAATATTATTACATATAACACCAGGAAAGGAAGGAAAATTTGATAACTTCTAGATTGAAAATGATCCAACCAAACATCAATTTGCACAGTGGCCATGATATTATATTGATTGGAACCCCTAGTGAGTTGGCAACATAATACGTTAATTACTATGCTATAATAATATTGGAACAAACATGTTGGCTGTAAACCTTTTCATTTCTGATTATTTCTCACTCTATCTTGACCATTAAATGGATTCTTATATAACATACCAACTTTAGTAAAACTATGACATTTAATAATTATTCCACTTTAATATTCAAAGACTAACGGCCGCTCTTTCCAATTTTTCGATTGATCAATCCGAAACACCGATCAGCCAAATGTTTTGTTGAGCAACGCTCTGTTCGCCTGTTTCCGAGCATTTTTTTTTTATTGTTGATCATCTTAAGGGTGCCCGCCCACATTCATAGACAATAAAATGACATCAATGTAAAAAACTATCAATGTTAAATTAACATAGATGAATTAACATTGTATTTATTATGAATGCACATCATCTGTTTTAAATACTTGTAATACATAAACCAATATTTTATATTTTACAAAGTATTAGCTTGACTTTTGCTAATGCTACTAAAGTACATTCATTTCGTACATCCTTTTTTTTCATTTCTGTTTCTCCTTCGTGGGACATGGACACAAAAAACAAGCAAAAACACAGCTTATAATAAATAGAATAAGTTAGGTACTCTTTAATTTTGTTGAAACACGTTTTTGACATTCAAAGACGGTTAAATAAATCTTCGTCATTCAATGTTAAATAATTCGCGAAAAATAGTTTGCGAACTGAATGAACTTTGACATTTCTATCATTTTTTCACAGTTGACACTTTTTTATAGATAGTCTTTTGTTGAGCAGAGCTTAATCCAGTAGTTTCGATCTCCTAACATGATCGTTACTTGATCGAGAGTTGCGTTGGGAAGAGCATAGTTGTGCATTTGAGCAGTGTTGAGACTAAATTTCAATTCAACAGTTGCTCAGTAGGATTGGGAACAACGGCCGTAACACTCCAAATAGAGTGTCGGAAAGAAATTTAATATTTCCAATCAAGAGCTAATATATACATAAATAATTAGTACATCTTTATATAATAAAAAATATAGACACAAAAGAATAGATATTATAAGAATCAATTGTTATAATATCTATACATGCATTATTCCTGTGTCAGTTAAATATATATTTTAGAATAAATGAAAAAAATGTAGGTAAACATAAAGAATATGAATAATTAAATCACAACAATATTCTATCCTGTTACTTACTATAATTCACAGGATAGTGTGGCAAATTATAATCTATGCATAAAACCGAATTGTGAACCAATGGAGGGGTAATAACAACTCTTAGGTAACTCTTCTGCAAACAATAAGTCCTGACTTTGCACTAAACACTGTCCAACACTTTCCATTTAGATTTGAAATGTCCATATGGGATTTTAAATTTGAGTTGAAAATGACTTGAAATTGACAGGGAAATGAAGATTTATGCTTCAGTATCTTCCTTTCCGATATGGATCATAATTCAACCCAAATTGGATTCGGCGTTAGTAGTAACAATTGTGCCACACCAACTTGGCCAGAGTCTTGATGTCATCACAGGGGTCCGGGTGGTCGATGACTTCCTTCAGCAAATCCCCGCCTTTTTCCGCCTCCACGAGCGAACAGTACTTTTCGGCTAGAAAAAAAAAAAGACAATTGCTTCAAGAATTCTACATACGTAATTCATTCACACCACCGGGAGGCTGGACGACAATGCACAAATGCCGTCACTATTTAGGTGAACCCGAGAGGTACTAAGTAGGATTAAGGCTACTCAACAAGTGCAGAAACATGTTGGAGTTGAAAGCTAGGAACTAAGACGAAAGGAAGCCGATTGAGGACTCGTTTATCCAGCAGTGACTGATGATGATTATGACACATAATATAAAATTATTTACAAATATAAAGATGGATGCCTCTGTGCTAAAAAAAAAATTGTAAAATATTAAACTTCTTCAAAAAATAAATATGTAATAGAGAAATAATCTGATGTTTGAAAAGAGGTAACATGGTGGGTGTAGTGGAGAGCACGACCGCCCGGCAAGCGGTTGATCCTATTACATATTTAGCTATTATTTTAATCACTGAAGAGATAAAACAATAGACAATAATGTATTGTATGACAGACACCTGTGTGCCCAAAGTGAGGTCAAGGTTATCTTATTTCTGATGAAATTCTTTCTTGAATAGATAATCAATCTAGGGAATTTCTGTCCAGTGATTTGAATGTTATTAACCTTCTAACCAAGTTAATTAGTTAAAGTGTTTCTATACTCACTCGCGGAACAGATTTAACTATGTAATTTATCATAAAAATAGAGCACTTGAACATGACTTATCGTGTCAGATTGGAAGAAAAGATTATTATGTACAATTTCGTCTCAGAACAGACATCGTCTAGTGAGAGGGGTAAAGTACATGTAAATGTTTAAATTTTATGCCAATAAACGCCCGGGTTGCCGGCAATGAAATGATGAATGAATATGGAATCAAATACATGGGTTAAAACACCTCTCGAGATGTTTATAAAAACAAAAACATAAAAACCTATATTACGGCTGTCTGGACACTGCGTTGATAGACATAAGATGGACCACGATCACTTATAAATATGAATAATAAAACTGCTATTACATCACGTTTGTGTGATATGTGCATACTAAAATGCGAATTCGCATGTGCGCCATCTGCTGAATAGATTTTAAACTCCCGCGAAATATTGCACTCTACATGGACCTGATTACCAATATTCCTTAATATGATTTTATTTTTAACAAATTTCAGTATAGATCAGCATCACAATGCTTCTCGGAATACAGTGGAACCTCACTTAACGAGTACTTCCAATAATGAGCAAAAGAATTGTAAAAAAATGACACGCTTAACAAGTGTTGCTTCGTATAACGAGTGACAAGGAGAATACCGTAAACTCACAGATTGTAAAACCAAAGCACAAACTGACCTCTGTGAAGAAAATGACCTCAGAGAAAAATTTCAATTCATCAAGATCCAGTTTCTCCTTCCCAACACCACATAACCTCCCAACTCCAGCCTATGGACTAGCAGGTCATTTCTAACTTTAAGAAGATCTGCACTAAAGCAATCTTCGAGCGTGTTTTGAAGTGACTGAAGCGAACAATCTCACTATCGGAGTTTTGAAAAATCACTTCCACACCGCATCCTGCCTCAAAATGGTCGAAAAGGCATGGGAGGGGGTTACCAAGAGAACCCTTATTTCTGCTTAGAAGAAGCTTTGGCTGTACAGCATTGTCTAACGTGACTTTGACGGGTTTGAGACAGTGCCTATGAAATATGCAGTCAATGAGATTGTATCTTTGGCCAACATCATGGGGCTGGAGGTGAATAATGAGAGAGGTGGCTGAGCTTATGGAAGAGCACAGCCAGAAGTTGACCACCGAAGAGCTTATGGAGTTGCTTTGGGTTTCAGCGGAAGAGTGTTCATCGGGAGAGGAAGAGGTAATAGCAAATCTATCACCTTCCAGCACAATAAAAGAAATGTTG
>JAHDVE020002278.1:0-58495 GCA_022606495.2 Halesus radiatus | reverse complement strand
CTAATTAACTTGTTTGTGTTATTTCACATGAAGGTGGCTGGATAGTGTGGATGGAGACACACACATACATCCTAGGCGCTACACCTCTATCAGCTACTCTGGAAGGAGTGTTAGGGAACACATCCACTCGTGCAGTTTGTCGTTCCTCGTGCTGTGTTGACAGTGTTCTGGCCAGTTGTATCTATTGTTTGAATGGCTTCATACAGCAGGTTTAGCTCAAGGATGGAAGGTAGCCGACGTTTCCATTCATCCCAGTGCGCTAATTAACTTGTTTGTGTTATTTCACATGAAGGTGGCTGGATAGTGTGGATGCGAACACCGCCCGTATCCTCCCGCACAATAATATGATGGTAAGAGACTCGCAATAGAACCCTATCAAGAACAAGGAGTTCCGGGCAGTCTACTAATGCCGACCTGACGTTACTTATAATGCATCCAAACTACATTTTATTGCTTCTCTCTCGTGCCCACTAAATATGCAAGTAATGACCTGGTCAGTAATTCTAGCACCGGACTGGGAATACTTTAAACAGGTGATCAGTAATATTGAAGTGGAACGTACAATATAAATATACTTAGGTTTGCGGTACCGAGCGGTTAAGATCCTCGTCTAAGAATCCAGAGGTCGCGGGTTCAAATCCCGCACTGCGAAAATGTGTTTATTTTTGTTATTATTTCATACATTACTTAAATGAAGTAATATTTAGTATATTCCAGAGCGACAGTTTTATTCAGAATCGAAACGTTGCTTCAAATGGTTTTAATGCGTTCTGTGCCCAGATCTGAATAGCAAGGTATATACTTTTATTTCCCCTCCCCACTCCCTCCAGTCTCACAACGTTCCCCGAACTGAGAATAAAATAACCACACCGACTTCTTCTGGCAGTTGGAACTCTTGTGCGGTACCTAGGATATAAATATCGACTAGGTACCCATATTCAAATTAGTCAAATGCAGACCAAAAGCGCAAGTCTTAAAAATGTACTAAATGATTTAATAATCTGCAATTTCCACTCGCTCACATTATTACATTATTTGTTCTCAGGGCTGGTACAACGGAGCTCCGGTGTCCCTAAACAACGGCCACAGAGTGGCATGTACCAACCTCCTGGTGGGGATTGCCACCTTAGTTAACTACACATCCTGCACGATCCTCTACACGCGGATATCTGCCTACACCTCCTGGATAGAGGGCATCGTGTGGCCTTAGGGCAGTAATGCTCAACTGACACATTTTAATATTTATTTTTTCTTTTTCGCCCTCCACTCATAACACACTCCCGCAACTACACTGCCAAAAGTCAAAATATGTCAACCTGTGGCAATAGACCAATGTTTCTTTACACGCACTTTTATAGTTTTAATTCTGCTAAACTGGGGCAGGGCGCAGTTACTGAACAATAACTTCATATTTCTTTCTTTCAAATTGTAAACCACAAATTTACCATAAACGTGGCTCAATATCTTGATACACTTTTATCTAGGATTCCAAATACACAGTGGAGATGAAACATTAGTCCACTTTCCCAGTGTGACAAATGTTGACTTCCGGCAGTCAAGTGCAGTTGTAGTAGTACATGTTAAGTATAAATTTAATAAAATAATTACTTAGATTATGTACAACCCTTCTATTAAAAGCTGATGTTTTACCTTCACATGAGAGGATGTACCATTATTTTCAATGTAAACATATGTATATAATATGATGTCCTCTGTAGTTGTGTAGTGAAGGCATGTGTTTGCGGGAAGAACGGATGTGTTCCTAAATTCTTCCTGTAAAGAAATGTTTTATGATTTACTTCACTTTTTAGTAAATGTTTTTTTGGAATAGAAAAAGCTCGATTTTAGTCACATTATTTTGTCAACAAGATTTGTTAATATGTATTGGTTTTTAATATTTAGTTAATAAATAATAATAATTTCTTAAAAGCAGGGTGCACTGGAGCCGACTGCTTTTTAAGACAAATGTCAAATATATTTGTTTTGACTTATTATAGTATTGATTGTAATGAAGTATTTCCTTCAATATATTATCATTCAGTGGCGCATGGTGACGTTTCAACTAAAGTTGTCAAGGTGTTCAAGTAGCTATTAAATCAGTCATTTTGGAGCTCCAGCCTAGAGGTGACTCCCAAATTTAATTGCTGGACTTACTTGAGATATGTACAGATTTAGCATTTGGTCACTATTGAAGAATCTACTAGTCCTATACAAGTCGCTCGGTTTTCTGGAAGCCAGATTTACTCGGGTTTCGACGGAGCCGCGGTACTTGAGCTGCTCTGAAATATTTTCTCCAAGCATTTCAATTAAGTTTCTATTGGGGAAGGTGTTCCCATCAAATTGTAACAGACAGTCATTGATCTCCCTCTTTTCCAAAATCAGACACGCTTGGATTTTGAGATGTTAAAGCTGACCAGGTTGCCGGGGTACATCTACCTTATAGTTCATTATTGTATATCATTGCCGTATGAGATGGAACCTTATTATTCCAAGGGGTCGCAATGTAGAACGAGTGTGACAAAAAAAATCACAAATTTATGGAAAAGTACACAGTTTCATCAGAAATTTGTCGCAAGTTTCTAATTGGATTGTTTTTCTTCGGATAGGCGGAGTCTTTCAGTCTTTATGGTCTGTATGCCGGTGACGTTAAGTAGTATTTCTTGACTATAAATATATTTATGTTAATTCTTTCATTGAGCTATATTAAATCATAAATATTTAAATAAAACCGTACATATGTCACATGTGTCTATGATAACCATTAATTAAAACACTCGTAACATGAAACATCCACTTGAAATATCTCAAAAATTAATACTAAAAATAATGTTACATAAAGAAAGTACCTTCCCCTCCATTCCATTTGGCTGAACTCTTGGATAAAAGAAAAAAATATTGTCTACACTGCCTAAATTATATATTTTTCAGAGAAGAAAAAAACTCTCTCAAAAAACGACCATCGCTTTCGCAACAGAGTAAATAACGTACTTGAAGTACCTTTGTGTAAAACTAGGCTTGCGCAGAGACATGCTTTTTTTAATTGCTCCTAAAATGTATAATTCACTATCTACACAATGTAAGTGTCCAAACATATCGTCTTTAAACACATACAAATTCACAATAAAAACACACATAAATTTGTTGTAGACCACTTTTATTTTATTAAAACTCTACCGGTTTCGGAAGCACCCTTCCTTCATCAGGAGAATATTATAACTAACTTATGATATAGAATATTGACAAGACATATAAATTTTAGGTGTTGGAGTGGGGGTAAGCAAATGGGTAGGGGTAATTGTAGGATTTCCGGGAAGAACAGAACGGTTTATTGGAAAAATATTAAGAATGGGACTAAAAGATATGTTAATTTGGTTATTTAAAATACTAGCATTATTATTCAGGGATTTTCTAATTTCGAGTGCTTCTAAGTTATCCAATTTTTTGCTTTTATTGTTACGGTGAAGAATTGTAACCCCTGTGTCCCTGTTAAAAGTGTGATCTTTGGAAATTAGATGATTGGCAAATTCTGAGAAGTTATTGCATCTTAAATGTTCTGTGACTCTAATATTTATATTTCTAGTTGTTTTACCTATGTAGAACGATGGACAATCATTACAACATAGTTGGTAAATGCCTGACTGGCTTAATTTATGTTCTCTATCTTTAGTATTTTTTTAGTAATTTACCTAAATCGTTATCAGTATAGAATACGGGTTTAATGTGGGAAGGAAATTTTTTTGTGCTAAGTGAGAAAAAGTTGGATATATATAAGATTCTGCGCCATCGAACGGGATTTATTTTTATTTTCAGGTGTATTAAATAAAAATGTATTTGTTGAAATGAGTTGAGGTTTCTTATTGAGGATTTTATCAATTACATTTGTGGAATAACCATTATTTAGAGCAATTTGTTTAATTTTTGAAAGTTCAATCGTGAAATTAACAGATGATAGTGAGATTTTTACTAGGCGGTGCACCATTGAATCATAAGCAGAATGTTTATGTGAGACCGGATGGTTTAACATGTTATGTATTGTTATATCCGTGTAAGTCGGTTTACGAAAAATGTTGAATTCAATTCTGTTATTAATTTATTGAAGTTAGTGTTAAATCTTAAAAAATAATCGATGCATTACTGCCTGTCTCTAAAGTGAATAGGATGCTTTTGTGGAATGAATTTATAAGAAGAAGGAATTTAGTCAGTTGCCGATCTGTTCCTGTCCAGATACAGAAGATATCGTCTACGTATCTTTTCCATGTAAGAACATTGTTCAAAAGTGATGAATTACAATTAAAAATCTATAATACAAATTCATTTTTTTTAAATTCACTTTAAAGATAAAAACCAAAGACATCAACCTTTTACTGCTTTAATTATGTTTCCCGATTTTCTTTTTTTCATTTTCTTTTTCATAATTAAGTTATCTTCAACATCCACGTATTTATACAAATAAGGTTTTTTCTCACAACAACAAAAAAATTAATAAAATAAACAAGCAAAGTTTTTATGTTTCATTTTATCTGATTTTCTTTTACAATCTTATCACTATTATACAGCTATTGTTTTAAAGTGAGAATTCGCTTAATGTGTCAACATGTAAAGATACAGGTGTAAGGAATATAGATATAATGTATGTACAAATATTTAAAAAATAAAAAAATTAATTCCATGACATAAAAACACCTTTTTTTCCTGCCACTAACTATTACACAAGTATACCCACGCACCGGCCTTGGCAATTTTACATTTTTTGCCATATATATGAAATACACATAAATTTACATACATACATTCAAATACACACATATATATATATATATATATAATCACCTCTTCCCGTACTATGTTGATCTAGTAAGATTTACATGACCTTTGTTGATCTACCTTTAACACCGTTTATCTTGGCTCCGGTGGGATACATCTGCACGAGTTGGCAACAGTGCCTTAATCATTACCAAGGTTGTCAGTTTGCAACTGACCCCAGTCGGTATGTTCGTCATCAAAATATAAGAAATTTGCTCCAGTTTAACGGTTATTTTTTATTCATTTACTCTCCTTTCGTTGCTCCGATTGATGTATTCGCAGTTTCTAGATACAAGTTGATCTCAAATGAATGTGTATTCAGTTTCTAGATACAAGTTGATCATATATGTTTTATTAATTTATTCTCCTTTCGTTGCTCCGTTTGATGTATTCTCAGTTTCTAGATACAAGTTGATCTAGAAAGGAATATGTATGTAGGTACGACGAAGATTGTAAACATGGGTTGAGGCGTGCGGGGAGAGAGGGGGGGGGGGGAGTTCGTCACACGGAAAGAGAACGCTAACCTACGAATTCTCTCAGTCCTACAGTCCAGCCGCCGGCGTTGTTCACCGCTGAGCCCGGCTTTTCGGCGGGAGGACATGTTGCTTTTTAAATATCACCTTTAGCGCGCTGACAAAATGCAATTAATTTGAGAACAATTTCTCTTATTCAAAATGATAAGATGGTATTATTTTGGATAATTTATTCTGTTAAAAAAATATGTGGTAATTGTTTTTAACAATCGTATAAGTTACAAAGGAATAAAAATATTCCGTTCAAAGATGAACAATTAACTTTATCAACGAAATAATAATATGAACCTTTCTAATCACCTTTTATTGAGGTAGGTTAGAAATAATATAGTTTTATTCACACTGTGTTTTATTGGCGATATCAAAAATTATTTTTACGCGAAATCTTCTAATGAGCGAGTAATTGTGATATTTTCTCATATATTAAAAAAATATTTTATGTTTTCTTCAAATGATTGATAACTTTGTGGAGTCATTATTAATTATATAATTAAATATTTTATGGTTTTATCCAAGATAATATTAAAAAAATATAATTATGTAGTTATAAGAAAAATGTGTTTCCTACTAAAAACAATCCCATGACCTTTTTTGTACTATTATATTGTATCAAAAGCATTCGCTTGTAAATGGAGACGAATTTACACTTCTTGGTATATAAATACCAAATATAGATGAGAATTAGATAAAAACTTTTTAATTATCTTACGCTGTCAACTTTTAATTGTATTAATTTATATTAATTCTAATTATTAATTGTTTTAAATAATAAAACACTTAATTTCTAATACCGTCCCCTTTATAGAATATAAAAAAAATAGAATATTAACAATTTACAACCACCTTACTTTAGAGACAAACTGTATTACAATAAAAACTTCCACACATACCATACAAGAAAGAAAGAAGATATTAGACAAAAAAAATCCCAAACACAAAATTGTTTACTGTTACTGTACCTATAAAGGCATCAATTTGTATATAGCTTAGTAAACACTGAATTAAAAAAAATAGGTACCTAAATTAAGAATATTGAGAGTAGGATATAAAAATTATATATGCATTAAGTATTGGAAATAAGCAATACGTAAAAATACATAAGTTTATATTAGACCGCATGAAGTGGAACTATTTTAAGTTTAATAAATAAAATAAAATAAATGTATAGAGATTTCATTGTCTGTTAGATCAGCTAATTTGAGTTTCTTTAAATTAATCTTACAGTCTATTTTCAAGCACCGACTTGAGCATACGTTCAATTTATTTTTTATTCATTTATTCTCCTTGAGCATACGTTCAATTTATTTTTTATTCATTTACTCTCCTTTCGTTGCTCCGATTGATGTATTCGCAGTTTCTAGATACAAGTTGATCTAAAATGAATGTGTATTCAGTTTCTCGATACAAGTTGATCATATATGTTTTATTAATTTATTCTCCTTTCGTTGCTCCGTTTGATGTATTCCCAGTTTCTAGATACAAGTTGATAGGTTTTTTTTATTAATTTATTCTCCTTTCGTTGCTCCGTTTGATGTATTCTCAGTTTCTAGATACAAGTTGATCTAGAAATGAATGTGTATTCAGTTTCTAGATACAGGTTGATCCAGAAATTAATATGTATGTAGGTACAACGAAGATTTTGAACGTGGTTTGGGCCGGGCGGGGAGAAGGGGGGGTCATCACATGGAAAGAGAACGCAAATCTACGAATTCTCTCAGTCCCACATTCAAGCCGCCAGCGTTTCTCGGCGTTGAGCAAATAACCGTTGTTCAGAAATTGAACTCTCCCTTATAAGGGAATTCCCTAAAATCCACGGTAGTCGCTCGCTTGTAGCGGGCGAGATGGTGCGGAGCGATACAATAATTATGAGGTCTCTCTTCTTTCAAATAGTGTGTGTATGCGTTGGAAAGACAAAAAAACTATACACATTTTTGTCAACTTGAGCAACGAAAGAACAGTTTGTAAGGTGGTAGAAAATTGTTAAAATTCAGATATTTTATAATATTCTATAAAAGGGACGGTATAAATAAAATAAAAGTTAACAATTGGAATTTATATTAATTAGTGCAATTAATATTAATTATTAGAATTAGAAATTGTCAGCATAAGAAACTTATTTTTATTTTTATAAATTTCATTTCTATTTGGTATTTATATTCCAATAAGGTACCTACTTATTAGTGTGAGTTCCTCTCCATTCACAAGTGAATGCTTTTGATAAAGAGTTAAAAAAAAGTTATGGGATTGTTGTAAGTAGGAAACATATTTTTTCTATACCTACGTAATTATTTTTTTTAGTATTATATTGGGTTAAACTATAGGCTTTTTTTAATGTAAGAGAAAATAGTACAATTAATCGCTCATTAGAAGATTGTTTCTTTCGCGTAAAAAATATGTTTGATATCGCCGATAAAACATAGTTTGAATTTTATTTAAAACTAGATTTTTTTCTAGCCTAACTCAATAAAAGAGATATTTGTGATTAGAAAGGTTCATATTATTATTCCGTTCCTTTGTTTCCGCAACAAAATTTTTCAAAATTTCCGTTCAAATTTTCATTATCTAAGTTATATGTAAGTAGGTATTATTCCACGCCGTCATTACGATGTGGTTTTTTTGTTTAATGTTTCATTTGAGATTTGTTAATATTTTTCATTCAGCTAATAAATTACATTAAGCCTTCAAAGGAGATCAAATTAATTTCTCTCCTCATTGATGAAGTTGATTGTTCATCTTGGACGTAATATTGATACTAAATGATACGACTAAATACTTGAGTCGGGCCATATCAATCTGAATAACAGAAGAGTATGTATAAGATGTATGAATATGAACGAAGCAAGGAGTGTATGCCAAGACAGAATTGTGTGGCGGTCTTTTCTCTCTGCCTAACCCTGCAGTACGGGATGATGATTAGTTAGTTATATATGGTAAACTTAAAACAATTTTGTTAAAATTTATTACTTTAATTTTTTTATGATTATTTAAATTGGAATATGTTGTGCGGCTGATGGCAGAAGAGA
Source organism: Halesus radiatus (assembly GCA_022606495.2). Classification (NCBI taxonomy): domain Eukaryota; kingdom Metazoa; phylum Arthropoda; class Insecta; order Trichoptera; family Limnephilidae; genus Halesus; species Halesus radiatus. The sequence goes on along the minus strand of JAHDVE020002278.1, from coordinate 50,136 downwards.
TGAGAAGGAGATTGGTTAGAGGAAGATGGGGAAGTACCTGGTTATTCAGATCTGGTCACCAAAGACGGCGTAAGCCATTTCAAACAATTTTTATACAAAATCATATATCGTACAGTCCTCAAACAATAAATTTATAATAAACGATTTTTCACAAAAATAACAATTAATCACTATAAATAGCTAAAATTAGCAATTTCCACCACCAAACAACTAGGTGGGCGGTTACGTCGGTCACCAAATTATTGATTAGTTACGGTGGTTACAGGTCAAATCCAACTTGTGCCGATTTTATTAATTTTTCTTTTTAAATATTTTTCCACGTTTTTTTCTATTATAAATTTTAGTAAAACGGTTTATCGCCAACATTATTTAATAATCATTTTTTTAATACTTCTTTTTAAAAATATATTTTGCACAGTTTTATTTTTATTATAAATTTTAGTAAAACTGTTTCATCGTTTGAACATTAAATAATGAAAACAAATTATAGCGTACCTAACTCACTTTTATTCATGTGAGCACCGCTCGAGCAAGTAAGACTTTTGTACCCCAAAATGGGGTATGTTGTGAGGCTGATGGGTAGAGGAAGGTGAGGAAGTACCTGGCTATTCATATCTGGTCAAACACGGCAAAAGCCATTTAAGCAATTTTATTTGATTAATTTGTGTTATTTTACAATTTAGTCAATTAACACAACATATATACTGGCTACAGATTTTTTTTACTTTAAGTCCACATATATGCAAGGCCAATATCATATTTGGGGATGCTGTGTGGAAGGTATTTTAAGGGAAAGGAAGGAAGTTCAGGGCAAGAAAAAGGTATGAGGGGTGGGTACGAATCTGGGGGTCAGTGCGTCCAGGAGTGACGTATGAATCCATCCATCCCACTATCACTGGTACTAGGCAATGATGGGTCGAAAGAGTCTGGTTGGGGAGGCCAAACCTCACCCCATAAACTTGAGCACCCTTGCGAAATCACCAAACTTAGCGAATCACTTGGAGTGACTTATAGCAGAGGTGTTGGTTATCCATTAAATGATTCCCGGGGTGGCGGTAACTACACCCGTCTCCTAAATTCAATTTCCTAAGTTGCAAACAGTTGGTACTCTTGTGCAGTATAAGCATAGAAAAATCATACAGCATTTCATATATACTTGATTGTTAAGAGGAACGGCTGCGCGGCCTGTTTCAAATAAAATTTAATTTTGGATTTGAGGCCAAAATACTCACCTAAGACTAATGATATTTTTTTATTAAAAAAGTATAGTAAATATCTAGTATGTATATCTATATCGTATTAAAAGTAATTTATCCATTTTTCTATTACGTTATGAAATAGAGGCCCTTAAACAAATTGATTTTTTGCGTTTTTAGATGCACCTTTAACAATTATTTGGGGCTAGCGGTGATTTAAAAAAAAGTTTTGGCCCATCTACTTAAAATACTCTGAAATATAATATTTAAAAAAATATATTTTCAAAATAAGCATTATGGTGGACTTTAAATTAAATTAAAAACGATCAAATTGAATCTCCCAGGTTGAAGGGAGTTGGGACTCTTGTGTGGTTGGCACTTTTGTGCGGAATTCTCATAGAAAAATCATATATCATTTCATGCAAACTCTACTATTAACACCTGGACAAATCTCACCTCCATGAACCCGGACACCCCTGCTAATCCACCAAACGAATCTAAACACTTGGTGAGACCTATGACAGAGGTGTTGGTTATCCATCAAATGGTTCCCTGGGCAGCGGTACCTACACCTACCTCCTAGATCGAATCTACCAGGTTGAAAGCAGTTGGGACTCTTGTGCGGTTGGGACTCTTGTGCAATTGGGACTTTTGTGCGGAATTCTCATAGAAAAATTAAATATCATTTCATACAAACTCTACTGTTAAGACGTGCACAAACTTAACCCCCATGAACCCGGCACCCCTGCTAATTCACCAAACGAATCTAACCACTTGGTGAGACCTATGGCAGAGGTATGGTTATCCATTAAATGGTTCCCTGGGCAGCGGTACCTACACCTGCCTCCTAGATTGAATCTACCAGGTTGAAAGCAGTTGGGACTCTTGTGCGGTTGGGACTCTTGTGCGATTGGGACTTTTGTGCGGAATTCTCATAGAAAAATGAAATATCATTTTATACAAACTCTACTGTTAAGACGTGCACAAACTTAACCCCCATGAACCCAGCACCCCTGCTAATTCACCAAACGAATCTAACCACTTGGTGAGACCTATGACAGAGGTGTGGTTATCCATTAAATGGTTCCCTTGGCAGCGGTACCTACACCTGCCTCCTAGATCGAATCTACCAGGTTAAAAGCAGTTGGGACTCTTGTGCAGTTGGGACTCTTGTGCAGTTGAGACTTTTGTGCGGAATTCTCATTGGAAAATCATATATCATTTCATACAAACTCTACTGTTAAGACGTGCACAAACTTAACCCCCATGAACCCGAGCACCTCTGCTAAGGCACCAAACATAGCGAACCACTTGATGTGATTTATGGCAGAGGTGTTGGTTATCCATTAAATGATTCCCAGGGCAGCGGTACCTACACCTGCCTCCCTAATCAAATCTACCAGGTTAAAAGCAGTTGGGACTCTTGTGCAGTTGGGACTCTTGTGCAGTTGGGACTTTTGTGCGGTATTCACATAGAAAAATCATACATCATTTCGTACAAACTCTACTGTTAAGACCTGCACAAACTTAACCCCATACGGACCCGGACACCCCTGCTAAGTCACCAAACTTAGCAAACGACTTGGGGTGATCTATGGTATAGGTGATGCTTATCCATTAAATCCCGTGGCAGCGGTACCTACACCCGCCTTTCAAATTTAATTTCCCAGGATGAAAGCAGTTGGGACTCTTGTGCAGTTGGGACTCTTGTGCAGTTGGGGCTTTGTGCGGAATTCTCATTGGAAAATCATATATCATTTCATACAAACTCTACTGTTAAGACGTGCACAAACTTAACCCCCCATGGACCCGGACACCCCTGCTAAGTCACCAAACTTTACAAATGACTTGGGGTGACCTATGGTAGAAGTGTTGCTTATCCATTAAATCCTGGGGCGGCGGTACCTACACCCGCCTTTCAAATTAAAAGTCCTAGGTTGAAAGCAGTTGGGACTCTTGTGCGGTTGGGACTCTTGTGCGATTGGGATTCTTGTGCGGTATTCACATAGAAAAATCATACATCATTTCATACATACTCTACTGTTAAGACATGTACAAATCTCACCCGGATGAACCTGGGCACCCCTGCTAAGTCACCAAACATAGCGAACCACTTGAGGTGTTGGTTATCCATTAAATGGTTCCTGGGTGGCGGTGCCTACACCTGCCTCCGAAATTGATTCTCCCAAGTTAGTAGCAGTTGGGACTCTTGTGCGGTATTTGCAAAAAAATCGTCGAGGTAGTGTTATCCAACGAATCGTTCCGGGGCGGCGGTACCCATACTCGCTAAGAACCAGATATACCAGTTGATAAGCAAAGCACTCTGATTTAAATCGTATCAACAAATGAGCACGGTGAAGGACCACGTGCACGCCTTCGATAAACAAAGCGTCCTGATTGGTTCATTCAAATCGGATCAACAAAGGGAAAAGTGTAAAATGTATATGTGATGGAAAAATGGGCGTGGTTTACAGCAAAATCTATGTGACGAAAGTTGATCTTTTGGATCAACGTTTATATGCCTGCTTTGGTATTGGATCAACAAATTAGGTGGATCAACAAATTCCTCCGGATCAACAAATTCCTGGCGTACCGTCGCGTCTGATCAACATAGTACGAGAGGGGATCTCTATATATATATATATATATTATATATATATATATATATATATATATAATAACCTTTAATTAAAATTACCGTTAGCCACCGAATGATTTTTAAATATCTAAAATCGCGAAAAATCAATTTCTTTAATGGTCTATATTTCATAATTTAAAAGAAAAAAAAAATATTTCCCATGCGTACTAGTTATTTACTAAACCTTTAATTAAAATATGTATATAAATATATATATATATATATATTTATATACATATTTTAATTAAAGGTTATTATATACATATTTTAATTAAAGGTTATTATATATATATATATATATATATTTATATACATATTTTAATTAAAGGTTTAGTAAATAACTAGTACGCATGGGAAATATTTTTTTTTCTTTTAAATTATGAAATATAGACCATTAAAGAAATTGATTTTTCGCGATTTTAGATATTTAAAAATCATTCGGTGGCTAACGGTGACTTGAAAAAAAAGTTTTACCCCGCCTACTTTGAAAAAATAATGAAATATAAAAAGTAAAAAAAAAACACATAATAAAACAAGCATTATGGTGTACTTTAAATTAAATTTAAAAAATTAAAAAATTGGCTAACGGTGACTTGAAAAAAAAGTTTTACCCCGCCTACTTTGAAAAAATAATGAAATATAAAAAGTAAAAAAAAAACACATATTAAAACAAGCATTATGGTGTACTTTAAATTAAATTAAAAACGAACGTTGGAAAGCAAATTTGAGGTGAATAATTTAAAATATCGTCCCGAATAAAACTTTCTTTTTTAATGTTTTGTTTTTGTATTTTTATTTACGTAATAATATTTACATACCAATATTAGATTTTTTTTTTTAAATACGATAAATCTGCAAATAATTTTCGAAGTTGGCTGTAAAATTATGAAAATTCTTTTTTTTTTCATAGCATATACTTCATAATTTAAAACAAAAGTAAATAAAATACTCCTCATGCGTACTAGATATTTACTAAACCTTTAATTAAAAAAAAAATTATCGTTAAGTTTGGATGGGTATTTTGGCCTCAAATCAAAATTAATTTATGTACATAACAGGAAGCGCAGCCGTTCCTCTTAAATTTGATTTACATTAATTTTTAATAAAAAATTAAATGGAGCTCTATGAATTAAACACAAAAACGATAAATAATTAATTAATGTGACACAGTTCAATCGATCGTAGCAAGTTTAAATCAATAAGGGTAACGAACTTTTTTATGATGACATTTCAATGGAACACCTCCAAAAACTAACGGTTTTGTAGAAATATATATATTCATACATAAATATAATATAAAGATGCCTATCGAGAAGTCATCAAATGATGCAATGCGATTAAAAATAGTATGGACCATATATTACCAAAGTGGTTCTTCGCGGAGAGAGTATCTTCCACTCTAGAACATGTGCAAAAATATACTATGTATTATTTTTCAATGAATTAATTGTGAAACAGCACAAATTAATTAAATAAAATTTACTTGTGCACGCCGGGATTTGATTCGCGACCTTCCGAATCGTAGTCGAGAGTCTTACCCCTCGACCATGGAGGCCGTCAACTGATTGAATTAAGCACAAGCGAGAAGAACTTAAGGTGCAGTTGAGGTTACCCACCACTTTCCCACCCCGGTATAAGTAACATATGGTTACTCCTTCAGGGCGCACGTCAAGGACTCTAATTTTTTAGTTCAACGAAGCTAAGGTTATAAATGATTCTAAACCCTCAAGTGTCCCTGCATAGCATTAGCTTAGAAGGAGGTTAGTAAAATTCCACAGCCCAAAATGGTTAGTACATACGTACGGTCGACAAAAGTGACTTTAGTAAGTATAGTGGCTCTGGTCTACTCGTCTGTAGTCCGTAGATGAACATGGAGAGACGCAGAGAAATACTAACATAAAACAGTAAACGGGAGAAACAAAATAGATTAAGTAAGATTACTTAGGACGAGCCGTTGCCAGTACACCAGGGCAGTCCCTCTGAAGCAGTGCCAGGTGGATTCTCGTTCCCGTCACCCTTCCCAAGAGAAATTGCGCCACTCGTCAGGATTATCCCTTAAGAAAAGTGTGACTGGGGAGGGGGTAAAAAAAAAAACCCTGAAACCTTAGAGATATGGAGGGGTCCGGGCGGCCGGGAGCGTGCTACTGAGTCGGGGAGACGGAAAGGCCGTCACCACCAAGCATGCTCCATCAGGAAATGCTCAAGAGATCCGGCTAGAACCAGTCAGAAGTAGATGACTGCATCGGATTGCAAGGATAGGGTTAATTTTTACACTGCCTAAAAGTTAATGTTTTCGAGTTCAGTTCGCCTAAATATCTGAAAATGTTTTTTAGTTCTACATGAAGAAGAATTTTCGTACCTAAAAAACAAAACTCATGATAGGGAAAGAAAAATAGTAAACAAAATAATAACGGTAGAGGCTTCAGTAAAGAGTAAAAAAAATAAAGTAAAATTAAAAAAAGTAACAAAAATAGGAAGTAAAACATTGACAAAGGGAAACATAAAACGTAAAACCAAGCTTATACGAGTACAGTAGTAAAATAATTCAAAAAAGAAGTACCAGAGATTCAAGAGGACAGTACCTCCGGCACCTGAAACGAGAAAATGATTTTACGAAGCTATTCCGCGACTCTAAGTTCAGGCCATCTCTCCACCCATCTACTTACAAACCTTCATGAACACTCGAAATTCACCTTATTGCAGACCTGATCAGCATTCCAGGCTGGTCTGGTAATTCCGGTCAAACCATCCAGCATTTCCTCTCTCGCATCCATCAAAATCTCACTTTGCCACAGAATGTGCTCGGCGGTCTGGTTTGTATTTCCACAAGCACAGTTTGGGTGAAGGGATAGAGATAAACTATGAACCATGTAACAAACTTAAATATTTATGTTCAAAATATTTAAGTGTGTTACATGTGTTTTTATTTTACATATACTACAGATTTATTTTAAGGTTTTGAATGACAAGCATTCGTTGGTCAAACTACTAAAAAGTAGTTTATTGGGACTTTTGGTCTTATTATGTAAAATTACTTAAGTTAATTAAAAAAAAAAAATATATTCCAGTTGCTTATCCTGCATTATGGGCTATCGCAAGAAAGTTTTTGATGTTTAATCATTGAAGAAGATAATATTAACACATCCCAAATGAACCACGAAACCGAAAAAACAACAGAAATTAAAAAGATTTCAGTCGCATCTGGGACTCGAACCCAGGACCTCTACCTATCCGGGGTAACCGCTTAACCAACTTAGCTAATGAGACCAGTCCAATTTACGCCATGTTTTTCTTTAAAAAAATCTATCACAGAGAGCAGCATAGTATCTACATTTGAAGTTAATAAGTTCCACGGGAGAAAAAAAGTTTCGGAACCTGTGGTTTAGATCAACTTTCCATAAAATAACTATTATTTCCCTGATATATTTACCGATAAAATATGTTAGTGTCCACAAAAATCGTCAAAAATGCAATTAAATATTCGTAGAATCTTGGAAATTTGTAATGAAATAGAAAGAGTCTTGCCCTAGAGCTTTTCTGTAACGTATGCGTCATTGAGGAAGTGGTAAAGGTAACAACGGGGGATGGAGTTATCAGCGACAGAGGTCGATATGGGCCTTACCTTCTGAGCTGCCGCTTGCTGAGGATGACGGCCATGAGCGCCACGTTAGCCGTGATGCCGAGTGAGCCCAGCAGGAAGATAACCGCGGCTTGAGCGCTGCCGCCGGGGTGGCACTGGAACAAGCGCGTGGCGTTCAGCGAGGAGTTGTTGGGGGTGCCGCCGCCGAACCTCAGGTTGGCGCCGATCATCGCCACCGCGGAACCTGCCGACAGACACAACACATTAAATACAAATATATCCAAGAGAAAGAAATCAAATACTAAAAGTTGTAAACTCGATATCATAGTCAATAGGAAACAATCTAGGCGTTCCTCAAGGATCGGTATTGGGTTCAACTTAATTACTGTTTCTCAGTAATATTATAGCAGAAACGTAAAACACTATTTTTGGTACAACTGTTGGTCTCCAAAAGAAAATAAAGTAAAATACACAAATTATACAGATGACGCGTGACAGAAAAGGTTACAAGTATTTCTTATGGAGTTAATTTTTTTGGCAAGATTGGCTTTATTTTAAAGAATTTATTCAGTTTTAAAAGTGAATTGCACTAAATGGTTAGCACTGTTATGGAGAGTTAGGTCATCGTACCGATGAATTACTCTTATTTTTCATTTACGACTATGTTCTATGGTTTTCTGAATACACCTCCATAGTGTCAAATGTTCAAAGGTTGAAAAAAAAATTGCTGGAACTTTTCTACAACCCCATTAAGTCATTAAAATCACCCCAATAGCACCCCTTTTAAAAAGATATATTTTTAGATTTTTTATTAAGATTTTTTAAATGTTTTCTCGTCTCAGACCAAATGGAAGGCCATTCCAAGAAGGTGGACCCGGCACCTTAAAGGCTTTGTCCTTAAATTTTGCAGCATTTGTACGACAGGGTTCAACCAGTCTGTTCTACGCATCAGACTTGGCTCACCTGGGCGTGAGTTGCCCCTGAGTAAGATTTTCCCCACCTAGAGACCGGTCAAGTATATAAGACAAATTTTAAACTGAATTATTTATATGACTTGAAACCAGTCTAAGCAGTCATGTAGAAGAGGAGTAATATATCAGTATTTGGTGGCACCGACGAGTTGCTGTGTTGAACACCACTTGCAGTCTGCTCAAATGTACATTAGGCAGACCAGCGTACAAACTATTGCAGCAGTCCAGTCTGGAGACTACATTAGCATTTACCAAATCTGCTTGGAGACACCTTTTTTATTGATTTTAATTGTCTTAGAAATTCATATAATCGACAGTATAAATATATTGCATCAAAATCAAAACAATTTCTAAAAAATGTTCAGAATATAAGCGAAAGAAAACAATCATACCCCGGTACTAGAATTAACTTTAAACAAATCGTAGGTACAGTTGACAGAATTTAAGCAATTTGAGTATCTGAAGGGCATTTTACATAATTTTACATATTTATCGAAAAAATAAAAACAATTTAGCATAAATTGTACAGCAATTAATTTCCACAGCGTGCCGAGACTCTCTGCAGCTTTTTGTATTAGTATTATTGTGTTTTAGGTAAAACAACACAAAAAAATATCCAAATAGATAAAATAAACAAAAAGTCACCTCTTTATTGTTTTTAAATAAAAAATAAATAAAAATTATGTGAGCGTAATTAGTACATCGAACGTAATGAAGCATCTTCCCAGAGGACCAAGATGACGCTGCTTTACGCAGTATTCACTTGCCATCCCCTCCACGCCGCGCTCTAGTCTGACGGGTACGTTGCGCAATATTTATGTAGTATCCCCTCTCCGCGGTTCAAGCGACAAATCGAAACGGGATTGGTCAAATCCATCAAAGGCACGAGGGGATGCGAAAAAAATCCGGGAAAATGCAAATGACCCAAAAATTAAATTTAGATTTACGAGAGTCTCTCTATATTAATCACAAATAAAGATTTTAGAGTTGCTTTGTTTTCTATATCCTTACCAGCATTTCTTCAAAAAATCCAAAAAATCGATGTTTTTCGATTTTTTACTAAATTTTTTTTTAGTAAAAAATCGAAGAACACACAAAAACGTGACTAACCTTTCCAGTTGTCAAAAACAAACCACTGATCCAAAATGGCTGATAATGCTAACATATGATAAACATATGTGTACCAACATAACAAAAAAAATCGATAATCGAATGTACACAGGCCGCGAAAATTCAAAATTCACCTCTTCTTTTGAATACACCTCGTATATTAAACGGTGGGGTTCTCGTCAATATTGCTGTTTATAAATTAGGTATAAAAATGTTATGTATTAAGTAGTTGTAAGAATTCTCCCGCACACTGTCGAGGTCGGGACCCTCAAAATAAGATTGTACGAGTATGTTTGATAGTAATCGTAATAAAAATGGTGGGAAGAAGTGGCTTAAATGAGAGGAAACGGTCGAGGGAGTTCTATTGCTTGCATACATTTAAATGTAGGAAAATAAAACAAAATAAGTCACTCTGTCACACCACTCGAACTCGCAACATAAAACTCGACCGCTCCACTCTACTTAACTCTTCTTCCTACCTGGACATCTCTAATACCGCCTTTGACTCTGCAATTCCTCAAACAACGCCTCTTCTACCCTTTGGACAAACTGGACCGAGCCTTATATACCTAGCAGCCCGCAGACTGGAAGACCAACCCCTATTTTACAGTCAATATAAAGGACAAGTAGTTCGATATTATGAGTAAGATTAAAAAAGGGCCGCTTTGGTGGTTTGGAGATGTGGAGTAGATGAACGAAGAAAGATATATAAGGAGAATATATGACGCAGATATGAATGGAAGAACAAGCCGGAGATACCAGAGGAAGACATGGGTCGATCATGTGACCTAAATATTTGAGTAGGGCCATGTCAAGAATCAGAATAACAGGAGAGTATGTATGAGACAGAGAGTTAGTTTTTTTTATTTTTGTTAAAACATATGGACTTACATTGCGAAAACTAAAGATATTTTTTTGGTTTATTAGAAGCCATCTGATCGTACTCGTAGTATGTATGACTAGGAGGTAAAATCAATACAAAAAACAATCAAATACGCAACTTTACAAACAAATCTAAACTTTGTATTTACGTAGACTAAAGGAATAAATCCACGGTTTTGTAATTTCACGCAGTGTTAGTGAAGCAAGACCACAACTTTTGATATATGTATCCCACTGGCATTTCCGCAGTTCAAAATTGGGTTTTTTCACTCCACCCACTGTCCAGCTCTGGTATAACAACCATGCCAGTTAAGGGGATGCAATGGGAAGTAATGCAAAATCATGTGTTTTCGTTTGAGAATTTGATGGCCTAGAAATATCATATATGGTTAAATTAAATCTTGAAAGTAGAACACACCTCGGCATTTCGTTTAACCGGGCATTTTTCCGGTGTGTCTTCAAAAAATAAAGTATCAGAAATTAAAAAAATGTTTAAAGCGCAAACTCTCCTACTTACGAACCCCGTTTTCCGTCGTATTGTTCATTGTGGTAAATTAAGTTTTTTTACAATATGACCGTAAAACATTTTAATAATTACGTCTGAGCTTTACAAAACACGCATTTTGTTGATGGTTTTTTTTGCATAAATCGAAACATGCGGCCGAAGTTACGCGGGAATTTCAACCTTGTCGCCATCTGCATAAGGAGCCCGTGATTTCGTCGGAATATTAGCCAGTGGATCGCCTTAATTTTTAATAACAACCAGATCAAAGCAGGTTTAACAAAGCTGACAGGTTGACCTGAAGGAGCTGGCAACTCTGGACACTCTGAACCCATCTCAAATGTAATTGATATAGGTAGATCCAAAGATGAAATTAATTAATGATCATGATTTCGTACCATTATAATGAAATTACTATTTTACAAACAGTGTCGTGCAGTCCATAAAGGTTAAAAAGCTTTCAATCTACACTGATAAACCTACCTATCGTTGTAAATAATAACATTTAAATAGTTAAAATCTCTTTATATCTCTGTATATAAAATTTTATGTTTGCCTGTCTGCCGATTTCGCTGAAAATAGCACAATTTGTTCTGATTAGTGCCGGAAAGGTTTAGTGAGTAGTTTGAATGAAATCCGATATGTAAAACTGTATAACGTTTTAAAATTAGTATCAAAAACATTGAACCCTCTATACCACTCCGGTTAGCCACAGATTACATATTCAAAAGAAGAAGGTTTGTTTGGGTAGAATATTTTCGAAATGGAAAATGCAAGTAGGTACCTATTTATGAACTTTATTATTTAGATATATATTTTGAAAAAAATAATGTTTGTAATGAAATAAAATTTGCCAATGAATGTTTCTTGATTTAGCGATAGTAATAGTCGTCACAAGGCATTAATTTCGCTGTCAAATAAATTATGGCACCCAAACGACAAGAAAGAATTCACAACTTTATAACTTTATTCCAAAAAAATAACACATCAGCTGGTATTCGATAAAACCTCACCCTACCTTGTGAACATACAGTTTTTCCGGGCAATTTAGCTTTTCCCGCTAATTACGCGTTCTCTATCCAATCACTGTATCCAAAAATGAAGCGGTTTTTTTTGGTTGCTGAGTTAGTTACTGATTTTTTCGCATTGAAATTGTAATATAAAAACCCATTTTTACGGCTTGTAATTTTTGTACCAAAAAGGGGATTGATGATCAAAATACACATACACGAGAATGTTATTATTTAATCTGCTAGTATTGTTCTTTCCACAAACCGCCCCCCCCCCACAAAAAATGCAATTTGGGTTGGGAAATATTTTCCGTCCGCTATTGCACAAGTCACAAGTGATTTTGTAATCTGAAAAAAATACACTCGAATCGAACAGACGTGGGAACTGGTAGGATAGGGAAAGAGTTCCGCAATTCCTATTTCAATTTGAATTAATTGTTTTGCGTGTCAGCTGGTTTGCCTGCTAGCGCGCAATCTTCTCAAATGACCCTAGTGGTGACAGTTGTTTTGCTCTCAATGTAGACTAGTCGTTCACCTACTTATATTTTGAAAGATCCGCAAATGTATTTTGGAAAATATAAAGAATATTCTGTGAAACATATTATTTTTAATGATATTTTAGGACGGGGATTTCATATTTTATTGACATCTTCATGCCTATTGATAGCGTATCGTGTTCTGATCGGAATGCTGTATATTTTTCATCAATGCTTTCTGTCTGCAATAAATAAAGTTAAACCTATTTACATGTTTAGTGGTTATTTTATGTAATACGTTATAACTAACACATACAGAAGTGAAATTATACGTTATAGAATATGCATTCCGTAGGTACCTAAATAAGTTATAGAATTAAATGCTGCGTAGCTCAGAGCATGATTTAACCGTGAATTAGCCGCTCGTGCGGTGATCTTCTCGCTTATGTGACGAACGTTTGGGGACTGTGCCTGGAACGATACGATGAGACCTAACGGTTTTACTGGAATTCCCAAGAACAGGTTTCGCATCGAGGACATAGGGATCGGTTCTGTCTCCGACTTTGTTTTTGTTGCACATTAATAACCCTTCGTCGTGTGCACCAGTTTATTGTTACTCGGATGACAGTACAGACTACGATAACTTTTTGTTTGACAAACCCCCAAAGGGCACACAAATTCCTCTCGGGGTAAGAAAACCTCGTCGAATTTAATGTTTCAGAGACCCAATCATGTCTGAAAATGTCTAAAGAGGATCTATGATATAAAATGAAAAAAAAACCGGGCGGTCCGTTTGATAGATTCTCCTATCTTAACAAACGGATTACAATCTTTGGAGCGCAGATGTTAGGTGGGAATGCTGTCCGTGTTCTACTGGTATTTCAATGGAAGATTCTCCCTTGATTGATCCCTTCGGCACGGATGCATAGTCGGGAAACACGCCAAACGCCCGTCCAGCATTTGTACACGGTTGACATTTGTCACATAAGAATGGATCGCTTTTACTCATTCTCGTATCCAACAGTTCGACCGTGGAATTATTTTTGCCGGCCTCTGTGTTTCCTCCCCCTGTGTAGAGTTATTAATATATTTTTTTAAATATTAAGAATGAACGTCACCGCACGCCACTGAAATTTTGCTAACTCTTAGTCCCTAAGAAACTTTTGTCATTAGAGGTAATTACATATTGCCGTAATTTCCAACACAATATGCGGCAAAAGGGTACTTGAAATTACTTTTGTATCAAAAATTTAATACATTTCGGTAAGCGGGAACTTTGCAGACTTTTTTTTGCAGATCTTTTATGAAATGAACGAGTTCAGAAAAAGGTTTCCAAAAAAGCATTTTTATGGAACCTGGTTCATAAGGTATTTGTGACGGCACCACGCACGTTGGGGATATTACGAATGTGTCCGGAATAAAAAGAAGTAAACAACTTAAAAAGGAAACGTCGAACGGTATTCTCGGCATTTCTAAAGAATCGCAAACTTCCACCTTAGAAAAATTGAGTCATTTTATCGGGCGGGCGAGGAATTGTGAGAAGTTTTCTAGAACTTGTGTCGACGACATATTTATGAGTCTCGACATCTCAACAAAAGATTAAAAATGTATCCTTCGAAATACAGTACGTCCGTTACATCCTTAGATGGAAGGCGTGCACTCTGCACGATATGGTAGTGGATCAAGTAACCCCCAGTTAGGTAAGTAGTTAAAAATAAAGTTTAATGAAACTAATATGTTTTTAATCATTGAAGATAACATTAACAACTCTAAAAATGAAACATTAAACCGAAAAGACACAGAGAAGAAAACAGATATCGGTAGTAACTGGGACTCGAACCCAGGACCTCATAGTCTATCCTTACCGTCATATTTTTCATTTCGATTTCTAAGAGCTGTTAATATCATCTCCAATTTATTTCCATATTTTTGTTTGGTACCTTTTTATCATGACTACAAGATTCTACCCGAATTTATTCGTAATGTTTTAGATAGTGTCTCGGATATACCTATCCGATTAATAATTTTATAAACTTATTGAAGCTTATAAACCTCATCGTAAAATATTCTACTAGCTTTATACTCGTAAGCTTCAAGTAATTTCAAAATTGAAACGTCACGAATAACGTGACAATATTTAAAAAATCTCCTACTACTATCACAGTAAGCGGAAGACGTTGTTTGGACGTGATGGAGGACTTAGCTACACGAGGAATCGAACTCACGACTCCTGGGTGGGACCCAGACGCGATGCCAACTCAGCCAGATATTCAATCCGATTAAAAAATATTCCACAAGTACTGTTTTTAATAGTGTTGGAAAAATTTGTAATTTATTTACATAAGCATTTAGTTCTGTATAATAAAACAAACAAATCCGTACTTTACAGTAATACGCGTGATTTACTTTTAAATCAACACCTGTAAATGTCTTTATATTTATTAATGTGAATAAATAAATATGTTTTATAGTGGGTACATTTAATATGGGTAATTCGGATGACTGCAAATGTTACGTCTAGTGATTTTTTTCCCCTCAGAACTTGGGAAAAGCTGGCCACCTTTGTGGGTGGGTGGGGGGGAAAGGTAGGAGAGATTTTACGTACGAGGTAATAGGATTCAAAAGTTTGACCTTCAATCTAAACAATTGCTTTTTTATTATGGTACTCGGAATCCGAGAATTTCAGTGGAAATTTTATTCAGTAAAAATCACTAGCAGAGATAAAAATATAAACAACAAATTCAACTGCAGTTCAAGTCGGTTTATGGAGATGAGTTGTCATTAATTAAAATCCGTTTTTATAAAAATTCTCGCAATTATACTTGGCACAATATCAAAATTCGCATTTTTGAATTCATCTTGTTTTTATGAAATACTAGCTGATGTGTACCCGGCCTTGCTCGGGGTTTTTCACTTGTTATTAGGGGTGCCATAATTGATTTGACAGCGAAAGTCACTATCTACAAATAAAGAAACATTCGTTTGAATATTTAATTTCATTCCAAACATTTATTTTTCAAAATATATCTAAATCATGTTCTTAAGTAGGTACCTACTCGTGTTTTCCATTTTGAAAATATTCTCCCCAAAATTTTTTTTTTTTGAATATGTAATCTGCGGCTAACCAGAGTGTTATATCTATGGGCTAACCTAAATAAAACATGGCGGGTTCAATGTTTTTCATACTAATTTTAAAACGTTATGACAACAGTTTTACA
This sequence comes from Halesus radiatus, assembly GCA_022606495.2. Taxonomy (NCBI): domain Eukaryota; kingdom Metazoa; phylum Arthropoda; class Insecta; order Trichoptera; family Limnephilidae; genus Halesus; species Halesus radiatus. Next base: position 34,553 of record JAHDVE020002278.1, on the reverse strand, counting down.
TATTGGATTTCATTCAAACTACTTTCTAAACCTTCCCGGCATTAATAAAAACAAACTGTCCTATTTTCAGCGAAACCGGTAGAGAAATTTTCGAGAACATCGAGTGTTATTCAATTTAAAAAATGCATTATTCATAAAAAAAATTCTGCAAAGTAATTATTATTACGCGTAATAGCTGTTTCGCCTTCCGAAGGCATTATCAAACTCCTAAACCGTTAATTTACTCACGAATTAATAAGAGCATTGGTAATAAAATTGAAAACATTTTACGAGTTTAATTATAAGTACATACATTGGAATAATATAAATAGATCGTCTGTAAGTGGCTGCGCCACAGTTTGATGATTCCTTCGGAAGGCGAAACAGCTTTCACGCGTAATAATAATTACCTAGCAGAACGTTTTTTATTAATAAACCGTTTATTAAATTGAATAATATTATGTGAATTAAAATTTACTCTATTATCACCACTTTATTAATATATACATATCAACATGTTTCGAAAGCGATCAGGAATATACAAAATACTAAAAAATAATAATGTCAAGTATAGACAAATTATAAATATAAACAAAAATTGATTAAAGTAGGTAGTAATTAATAAAAAATGTTAATTAAAAATTATTATAAAACATTGAATAACAAATTTAAATTAGAAATTAAAAAAAAAAAAAATTAATAATATTAATATGAAAATAAATTGAAGAGTTTGCTATTTAAAAAAAAAGATTATTAATTATATTTAATTGACTATTAACACTTTTCTAATTTATAAAACCGGTTGTTTTTGTATGTACAATTTTTAACCTTTATTTATATCAATTCAAAGAGTAAACGTTAAACAATATTTAACAGGAAACTAAAACAATATTATAACACAAATCATTAACGCTGGATTTTTCACACTACAATAATTAATTATAGGATTCATTGAATTACTGGTATAGATTATAGATGACCCATTCTTTTATAAATGGAGTCAGCAAATATATCAACAATACCCCCAAACTTGTTTTCAAATAGTGATGCCTGATTTGTTTTCTGATGAAACATTGAAAAAACACATTTTACGGAGTTCATTCGCGCACACACAATTATGTGATAGTAAGAGGTTTACGTTGTATAAAAACCTCAGTTTTTCTATTTTTATAGGGAATCTATTTTTAGAATTAAAAATTATATATCGAGCCTTCGATGTATAAAATTCTTACCGAAAAGATCATGAACACGTCCATTTTAGTGATTTATGCCTTACCTCGATGCCTGCGATTTTCATTTTATTTTATCTTCATATTTAATTTCACGTTTCAGGGGTATTCTTGATTATGGAAGTGCCACAAAGGGAAAGGCGAATTTAAACGTGACGGTTTTAATGTGAATATTCTTACAAAATTTAAATGAAATTGAACATGGGATATAGGAAGAATGCAATGTAGACTATTTTAGATAAAGCTTCATAGAAAATTGGGTATTTGTTTACAGTGTGAAAAATCACAAATATCTTCCAAATTCGCCACCTCAAAGCCGCAGTAAGTATAATCCGGGGAATCTAGGACTTGAATTTAAACATCTCAGAAGAAACCGAGTATTTTCTTTCGAATAAGAAAGTAGCGGTTTAAGAACTGGAAATTTTATGATTTGACATTTTAATCCTTACGACGAAATGCTAAAAATAAATTGAATTTATTTGCTGTTCGGTTTGCTGCTTGCAACACACAAAAATAAGCTTAGAGCTTACAATTTTTTTTATTAAAGTGCGACTAGTCTTTATGAGATGGGATGAAAGCGAGACAAAGATATGAATGTAAAGTGATTGGTTGTCCGGTCTCTCTTCATTATCGTCTGTCATCCAAGATAATGCATTGGGTTAATTACAGCACATTGCCTACTATTCCGAACTAACTAACTAACCATCACGCCGTTTCTCCGCAGGAGTAGGCAGAGAGGACGGACCTCCAAACAACTCGATCTTGGCATACACTTCTTGCTTCATTCTCATTCATAGATCGTCTCATACATTATCTTCTATTATTCCGACTTCTGACATGACCCGACTCAAGTATTTGATATACTCGATCGTGCCATCTAGAAAGATTAAGAAAGGGACGCTTAGACGGTTCGGGCATGTAAAGCGAATGAACGAAGAAAGGATTATAAGAAGAATATATGACGCGAGTGTGAATGGAAGGAGCCGGGGAAGCCCGAGGAAGACACGACACGATCAAGTGAATCAAATACACGAGTCGGTTCATGTCAGAAGTCAGAATAATAGAAGATAATGTATGAATGTTAATGAAACAAGAAGTGTATGCCAAGGTCGAGTTGTTTGGCGGTACGTCCTCTTTGCCTACCCCTGTGGGGAAACGGCGTGATTGTTTTTATTTTATTTATTTATTTGTCACTGTCAGCCTGCCATATAATACGATGCAAGATACTACATACGTCCTATCGTTATACGTCACGATGGCTTGCGTACGATATATGCTCGGGACCACTATGGAAATCTAATTTAGGTTTGACTTCTGATGTCGCTTTCGGCATGCTCCACGCTACGAAATCAACCAAAGGGGAAACACAACGCCGCAAAGCGTGCGGTGAACTGTACCTGCGGACCGCGAACCAACTAGCCAATGTTGTCGGGACAGGTGAGATAGGTTCCCAGGTTGAGTGTGTCCACAGTTCACACCAAAGCAAGCAGGAGGCCAATGAATAGATTTATTAGGACGTAAGAAATTACACCCCATTTCCCTCTGCGTGTAGATGAACCTGCTGAGTGTGGTTTGTAAACGTGATTAACATTATATCGCGGTAATGGCCGTATAATTATATGCCTGCCATGTACACACGTGAACGTGCTGAGTGTTGTGTGTTGTGTGTTGTGTGTATACACCAGGGGCGTTCGGTCATATTAAATTTTAATATATTTATTTTCTAATATGAAAAATTATATATTATTAAATATTTATGGGAATAGTTAATTGAACGGTCTTCGTGGTTGAGTGGTTACGATCCTCGGCCACAAATCCGAAGGCCGCGGGTTCAAAGCTTGGTGTGCGCAAATAAATTTTATTTGATTAAATTGTATTATTTATTTGCAGCACGTTCCAGAGTGGTAGTAGATACTGTGTGTATCGCCCTGGTGAAATACCGCCATTCAGAATAGAAACGTTACTTGAAATTGCTTTAGCCGTGTTTGGTGACCAGATCTGAAAATCCAGGTACATCCCCACCTTCTTCATCGACATCTCCTTCCCCTCCTCAATATCCACAGCCTCACAACATACACTAATTGGGGATGCCATAGTCTCACTGGCTCCAGATGGTTGGATGCAGTTGAGACCCTTGTGTGGAACTCAGATAAAAAGAAGCTTAATTTATTAACCCCATGGCAATATTTCTTTAACCATTGAAAATAATAATAACAAATCTCAAATGAAAACATGAAACAGAAAAGACACAGAAAATAAATAGGTAACGGTCGCATCTGAAACTCGAACCCAGGATTTCTCGGTCTATCCGGGACCAACGCTCCATCTATGAGCTGATGCCACCTTATTGCTTTCCGTCATCTTCGATGTCATACATAAATATAAGAGCTGTTATTGTTATTTTCATCTTCAAATAATTTCCGTTTTCGGATGCCACCTTTATGCAAAATTCTGACTGCAACATCCTTCTCGAATTTATTTGCAATCTGAACATGAAATAAAATTCCCCGCTTTGTATATTAGCACAGAATATGACACCAGCGCCTTTCCCCACCTTTAGTGGCAATATTTTGAACTGATGTTTCTTGGAAACATTATTATCCTGCAGCAGTGAGTTTCGCTTATGCATTGAAAGCATCCTACTCTTTCACGGGATTTCTCGATCTAAAACAATTTTAGAGGAACGGCTGCGTGGCCTGTTTTATACAAAACTTAATTTTAAATAAATATTACAATGAGGTTTACAAACTTCAATAAGTTATAAAAAATAAATTGAATATTTCTTTCCAGACTTGTAAAAATAAGTCAATAGATATCTCATATAAATAAAAATCGGGTAGGTATATCCGAGACTCCATCCAGATTACAATTGAGTTCTGGATGAAACTTTGCAATCATCATAACGATAGCAGCCAATAATATGGGATTTATAAAAATGGAGGATAATATTAACAAATCTTGAACATGGAGTATGATATCGGTGTAAATGGCGTAAATTGAACTGGTCTCATTAGCTAAGTTGGTTAAGCGGTTACCCCGGATAGGCAGAGGTCCTGGGTTCGAGTCCCAGATGCGACCGAAATCTTTTTAATTTCTGTTGTTTTTTCGGTTTCGTGGTTCATTTGGGATGTGTTAATATTATCTTCTTCAATGATTAAATTTTACAATGAGGTTTACAAACTTCAATAAGTTTTAAAAAATAAAATGAAAATTTCTTTCCAGACTTAAAATAAGTCAATAGATGTTTTTTCGGTTTCGTGGTTCATTTTGGGATGTGTTAATATTATCTTCTTCAATGATTAAATATTACAATGATGTTTACAAACTTCAATAAGTTATAAAAAATAAAATGAAAATTTCTTTCCAGACTTAAAATAAGTCAATAGATGTTTTTTCGGTTTCGTGGTTCATTTTGGGATGTGTTAATATTATCTTCTTCAATGATTAAATATTACAATGAGGTTTACAAACTTCAATAAGTTATAAAAAAAATAAAATGAAAATTTCTTTCCAGACTTAAAATAAGTCAATAGATGTTTTTTTCGGTTTCGTGGTTCATTTTGGGATGTGTTAATATTATCTTCTTCAATGATTAAATATTACAATGAGGTTTACAAACTTCAATAAGTTATAAAAAATAAAATGAATATTTCTTTCCAGACTTGTAAAAATAAGTCAATAGATATCTCATATAAATAAAAATCGGGTAGGTATATCCGAGACTCCATCCAGATTACAATTGAGTTCTGGATGAAACTTTGCAATCATCATAACGATAGCAGCCAATAATATGGGATTTATAAAAATGGAGGATAATATTAACAAATCTTGAACATGGAGTATGATATCGGTGTAAATGGCGTAAATTGAACTGGTCTCATTAGCTAAGTTGGTTAAGCGGTTACCCCGGATAGATAGAGGTTCTGGGTTCGAGTCCCAGATGCGACTGAAATCTTTTTAATTTCTGTTGTTTTTTCGGTTTCGTGGTTCATTTGGGATGTGTTAATATTATCTTCTTCAATGATTCAATATTACGATGAGGTTTACAAACTTCAATAAGTTATGAAAAATAAATTGAATATTTCTTTTTATATTTTGTCTATTTCCTTTTGTATATGCCAAATATATATATGCTCTCTACGTTATGTTGTTTATTTTTATTTTATTTAAGATAAGCGAAACCGGTTGATGTTAATTTAATAATAAATTAGTTGTTTAAAACAAAGTGTTTGTTTTATTTAAAAAAAATATGCTTTATGTTGGGAATTTTTGGTCGTGTTTTATTGACTGTTTATAACTTATATATATATGTTTTTGTGCATTGGGTAGGCACTTATATGTCTCACAACACGACTAATAAAATAAGTTATCGCACGTCACTGGGAAACGTTGTACGCCTGTCATAATATGTACATAGGCGTCTCAAAACAAAGGAAAACCCCGCGAAAGTGAAAACGTGAGGTTTCTAGATTCCGATCTAATCCTTAGAGGAAACTCTATCGTGTATTTCATAAAAATATATATTTCCCTTGTTCCGACGGAAATACCAAAGAAAATGTTTACTTAGTCATCTTGCTCTAGACTTTCGTACAGGGTCTATTGACATTGGGGGACCCCCGGTATCAAATATACACGCAAAACGTCACTCTTGGCTCTTGGGGAGATAATCAATCAATGTAAGCCTTGTTGCAGAGCCTTCGCTAAGTAGCTAAGCCGGCGACTGCCATTCTACTTAGCCGGCGAATTGAGGATAAAAAGGGAAAAAATACAGATTTAATTAATCTTGTTATAGAATTCCGCATTCATTTCAACAGAGTTGATGGATAAACTTTTATGTTTAAAAATGTATATTTATGCCAACCACCGGAAACCTGGAAATTTTATGTTGCGATAACACTAAATTTATAATTATAACGCGATTAACGCAAAAATTTCCATTTTTCGTGAATAAGTCATTTAATAATTTTCGAATAAATAACGCAAATTTTCGAATTTTTGACGCGATATTCTGCCATTTTAAAATAAGAAAGTAATGTTTTAGGTTCTAAATATTTATTTGGTTTTGACAAGCTACACAGAGAGTATCTTCCACTCTCGAACGTGCGCAAATATAGTATATAATAATATATATATAGTATATAATAATTATTAATTATCCGGCGACATTTATCTTTGCTCGGAAGGTTTTTTCAATTTGGATGAGTGTTTTAGATTAATAATTATTGTTTATAAAAATAATAATTGTTACCCTTTGCGCTATGCACAAAATCTTGTCTTAAGTTTTTAAGAACTTTAGTTTATCAATTAATAAATATTTGACAAGTCAAAGCAATTTTCACCAATAAAATGTAGACATAATTTGTCTCGACGCCATCTATTTGAGGGATTTAGCCGTCACAAGCCTCTCTCATATTAATAAAGTTGGTTGTTTACAGGTGAAAATATAATAAAAACAGTAATTATTGAATGGAACACTAGTATATATTGATTAACTTGGCGGGTTTGCGATAAGCCGACGTAGCTCAACGGTAGAGCATCTAACCGGACATTAGAAGGGTGCGGGTTCGAGTCCTGCCGGCGACATTTATCTTTGCTCGGAAGGTTTTTTCAATTTGGATGAGTGTTTTAAATTAATAATTATTGTTTATAAAAATAATAATAGTATATATTATTTTTAAATGAATTAATCGTGAAACAGCAGAAATTAATTTAATAAAATTTACTTGCGCACGCCGGGATTTGAACCAGCGACCTTCGGATTCGTAGTCGAGAGCCTTACCCCTTAACCTAACTTCATGTCGGAAACGCCGCGGATTGTCATCTTTTTTAGGAAAATACCATGTATATAATTTTATCACAACTATAATTATTTTTAAAAGTGTTACATAAAAATAACAATAAATATTTTAAAAAAGTTTAAAATAAAAATATAAATAAAATAAAAATAATAATTAAAAATAAAATTGTATTTCAAAATAAATGCACAATTAAAAAAAAAACTTTAAAATGAAGAAAAACAAAAAAACATACACCGCTTTTGTTGCACAATACCACCGCTTTTGGTGAAAAGTTACACATTTTTTTAAAGAAAAATAACGCGTATTTAGCCAAGAATAACGCGAAATTCCCTGAAAAATATCGCGACATATTAGTATTTTTCACAAATCTTTTTTTAAATTTTTTATATGAATACCTCACAAGAGTCCCAACTGCTCCCAACCGTCTGGAGCCAGTGAGACTATGGCATTCCCAATTGGGGAATGTTGTGAGGCTGAAGGTATTGGGGAGGGGAAGGAGATTGGCTATTCAGATCTGGTCACCAAACACGGCTAAAAGCCATTTCAAGCAACGTTTCAATTCTGAATGGTGGTCTTTCACCAGGGCGATACTGAGAGTATCTTCCACTCTATCTATTGTAGTCATCATACCCATTTTGAAGAGCAGCGTCGTTTTTAAAGAAGATTAGTTAAAATCAGAAAAATTGAGAACAACACCTGGTGCAATGTCAACAGTATAGGACGGACATGGAATAACCGAGATCGCGAGCTCTTGAAAGTCTCAAATAACCGTTTTGGAATGATAGTACTCCAGCGAAGTTCTACCCCGAAAACAAGTCTGTAAACAGTTTAAATTTAAAACAAAAACCAGCTGTCTTACCAAAATGTGTCGTACACACATACAAACTTCTTTGTGCGGTCGGAGCTTTTGCTACTTTAGATATAATGGATAAAAAAAGGATCCTTTATTCGTTAGTTTACAACCGCCAACACACATGACTAAATAAGTATGGAACATTCTCCCAATAAAATTGTTAATGATTGTTTCGCTTCGAACACAAAGCTGTATTTATATTTAAAATATTCTCGGGTATATCTTTCTAGTTAATTCCTGAGAGAATTTCAAAATATGGTTGTACCTTGTTATACTTTCATCGCCTTTTTGCGCAATGTAAATATGACTTTTTATGAAAAAAAAATACCCTTTCAAACTCACAGTATAATAAGCGGCAGCCAGCGGGCCGTGGGAAAACATGAAACCTAAAAGAAAAATTCTCTGCGATTTCTCCGTTTGAGTGGTGTTTTACGACGCGACGGCGGGAAGTTATGTGGTGAGGTGTGGTAATTCAATTTCGCTTCATATTGCCATATTTTTATACACACAACACATGTCGTACTTCACATGAAAAGCGTAACTTCACATGGATTTATAACGCGTGACTTCGCTAGCTTCATCACACATTAATGACGATACCGTAATGTAGTTGTAGGTCACTTAAAACACGACTTCGCGACAAACCTACTTCACGATAACTAATCTCGTAGTTAGGTGGCCAACTTTATATATTTATCTACGAAACACAAAATTATTATTGTACAACAGATTACCCATCCATTAACAGTACAAGCTTTCTTATTATAACGTTCTCAACATTTCTTATTTATTTTCTGTTTATTTGGGAGACAACAGTTTAAACAGAATTATATGAGTGAATCTAGTGATTTTCGAAGAAATCAAAATTAAATTAAAACATAATTATACACCATAAAGAAAAAGCAGAAGTTTAAAAGTTACATGTAGTTTGTTATGGGCGTGGAAAGGAAGGGGTAGGGGGGACGGTCTAATTGAAATAAATGTGTGACTTTATATTAATAAAATAAAAGAAAAAAATATAGACTGGTGGTAGTATGGGGTGAGTAGGTATCTAAAGATATAAAGGCTCGATAAATCGCCGGTGTGACTTTATGGAGTGTGGTGCAGAGTTAAAGATGTTAAATTGTGAGTAGTGCGCGTTAAAATGTGTGATGCCCGATAGATGAAGGAGTTTTGCTTAGAATTAGAGAAGATTATTAGGATATAAAAAAGTTTCAAGATTACTTAAGGAGTAGGTAATTAAATATATCCACTGTTTTAAAAATTTTATTCAGTAGCACCATTCCTATTGTCATGCTATGCTGTGCTAGAACATCAGTTTTGCCGTGTGGTATCTTGAACAAGTCGCGACGACGACTACGGATGAAGTTTTCAGGCACGTATAGGCCATAAAACTCCATTCACATAACATGCTTCACTAGCTTTCTGATGTATGACATGGTAAAGTTTAGTCATATAGCGAGGTGCAGTAATTCCATTCACATAATATGCTTCACTAACTTTCTAATGTACGACATGGTAAATTTGAGTCATATAGCGAGGTGTAGTAATTCCATTCACATAACATGCTTCACTAGCTTTCTGATTTAAGTTTAGTCATATAGCGAGGTGTAGTAATTCCATTCACATAACATGCTTCACTAGCTTTCTGATTTAAGTTTAGTCATATAACGAGGTGTAGTAATTCCATTCGCATAACATGCTTCACTAGCTTTCTGATTTAAGTTTAGTCATATAGCGAGGTGCAGTAATTCCATTCACATAATATGCTTCACTAACTTTCTAATGTACGACATGGTAAATTTGAGTCATATAGCGAGGTGTAGTAATTCCATTCACATAACATGCTTCACTAGCTTTCTGATTTAAGTTTAGTCATATAGCGAGGTGTAGTAATTCCATTCACATAACATGCTTCACTAGCTTTCTGATTTAAGTTTAGTCATATAGCGAGGTGTAGTAATTCCATTCACATAACATGCTTCACTAGCTTTCTGATTTAAGTTTAGTCATATAGCGAGGTGTAGTAATTCCATTCCACTTCATGTTGCCATCATTTTTCGCACAACACACGTCACGACGCTTCACGATAGGAATGATTTCACTAGCTCTATGACAAAACACGACTCGACGATTAGTTAGCTGTAGTTAAATAGTCAGGTCTGGTAAATCAATTTTACTTCATCTCGCAATCTTATCATCTTATCCATACGGCAGAGGCCATATTTCAAGGCACACGCAATATATCTTCACTGCCTTTACGACACAGCATAGTTGTTGGACAATACCACAGCGGATTTGCAGTTGGGTAGCTAAATATGGTACATTAATTCTACTCAATCTTGTCAACTTAAATAATCATTTTTCACATTCATGCTACACAACATATAACACGACTTCACTAGCTTTATGCCATGTATGAAAACATAAAAATGCCGATGTTTATATCTCGTGTCGTATCACAGCGTTCGCTGAATGCAAAGTGTTACACCATTAATCATATCTCCGGATTAAAGAAATATTTGCGCATTTCGAAGTCGAAGATAAACGATGGAGATATCCTACGTACCAGCGTCACTCTAATCCCAACTTTCAGAGGGCGGACTTTAAACAACCCCTCCCAATTGGGGCGCTTCATTCCTTTGTCTTTGTGCCAAATAGGAGCTCGCCATTTCGTGAATGATTTATAAATGATATATGAAAACAAACCCATATTTAAACAAGAATTATAAATACTGGACTCATTTATCTTCTGGTGTCCTACGAGTTCCGGTTTCCATCATTAGGACGATCTTCGTCCTGCAAACTGAGGTCAAATTCGGTCAATAAAGTGTCGAAATTGTGAGTCATCTTCCACCAACCTTTGTAGGATTATCAGTTGCCTAATCTTGCATCATGAAGGCAGGGTTAGATCAAATATCAAAGAAATAGACAATACACCTAGCTTCTGACATTTTCTGTACATTGAGATGGCAACATGCTATAGTAGCGCCTCTAGCGGCCCGGGATGCCCAAATTGGTTAAGCATTGTGATATATTAAGGCAAATGGTTGACTAAAAATAAGAAATTCTAGAAAATTTCTTACATTTTATTAAATAAGTACTTTATTCGTTTTCTAATCCACCAGACCGAGCGCGAACGGCCAGAGGTGAGGCTTACAACTGTAACAAACCTAATATGGTTTATATATATGAGCAAATAAAAAGTAAAGGCATATGCAGGTTACCAAATACGTATTTTATGAATTTTCGATTTCCTTAATTTATTCAGAAGTAGCTGATGTGTTCACGGGCTTGCTCGGGATTTTTTCTTTTTTTTTTGGAATAGTTATGAAGTTGTGAATTATTGCTTGTCGTTTGGGTGCCATAATTGATTTGACAGCGAAAGTAATGCCTTGTGATGACTATTACTATCTCTAAACAAAGAAAACATGATTTGTAAAATTAGTTTCACTCCAAACATTTTTTTTTTCAAAATGTATCTAAATAATAAAGTTCTTAATTAAGTACCTACTTGTGCTTTCCATTTTGAAAATATTCTACCCAAAAAAATCTTCATCTTTTGAATTTGTAATATGTGGCTAACCAGAGAACTAAATATCTATGGGCTAACTTCAATACAACTTGGCGGGTTCAATGTTTTTCATACTAATTTTAAAACGTTATAGCAACAGTTTTAAATGTTAGATTTCATTCAACTCTCTAAACCTTCCCGGCACTAATCAGAACAAACTGTGCTAATTTCAGCGACACCGAAATTTTCGAGAAAATCAAAGACAGACAGAAAAACATTAATTTTCATATATAGGAAGAGATATATTTCGCAGAAAATCTATTAAATTGTATGAAAAAAAAACCAATCCGTATCCGATAATTCGTGGTGGAATTCCATTGTATTAGAATTGAAATTAAAACACGTTTGTACTTTGTTCCACTTATTTATTTTCTTCAGAGAGAAGTAGTGTTATTTAAGTATGTACTTTTAAAAATGTAATAACCTAAATAGAACCCTAATAATAATAATTACCATAGTGCTATCAATATTTTTTAAGTTAGCCCTACGCAACAAGGAGGGAATAAAACCCAATATTACCAAAATAAAATATCAGTAATCACAAACCTTTTCAATTATATAAATTCGTATACATTCATGTGAATTAAAAATATCTATTTACTATGTAACATCATTCACAATTTTAATATTAAACATTATAATTACCCATACGTACCTTAAATTAACAAAATAACTTATAATACCTTAAATTAACAAAATAGAAACATTCATTATATAGAGACAATGTTGTGTACTCCTGCCTAAGTTTGTATAAATACCATAGCATAAGAATTTCAACTACCAGTCTGAAAATGTCCATAGTAGAATGAAACCGGTCCTGGTGAAAATAAATAAGTGGAACAAAGTACAAAAGTGTTTTAATTTCAATTCTAATTATTTCAAAATATTACAGTGAGGTTTACAAACTTCAATAAGTTATTAAAAAAAATATATTGTCATATTTTTATTTATATGGGACATCTGTTGACTTTTTCTACAATGTTATGAAGCAAGTCCCTAACAACTAAGGTTGAAAAACCGACCGGGAATTGACCATGAACCAGAATTAGTTGTCTATGATAATAATTTCCTAGCCGCTCGGTTTGGGAAGGGGAGGGAGGAAAGCGACCGCATAAAAGCTTTGGGAAGACAGGGCGGACACTCAAGTTTGGAGAGCCGAGCCATCCTGTCACCCGATTCTGCCACCAAAAACTGGTATCGTTCCCCAATTTACTTACTTATTTATTTCCCTTTTGCTTTTTGATAAAACAGAAATCATTTAAAATCACTCAATTTCATTATATCCTTTAATAATCTGAAGGCGTCCACAGAAAGGTTAAAGCTATTCCTAAAGCCATTAGAAGCCGCTATAAAAATATAGACCTGACTGCCAGGTATTTTTAAATAGCAAAAGAGAGTTGTTTTTATTTCGAATTCTCTATTCCTGTTTCTATTTATATGTATTTGTTTTTATTAATATTAACTAAGCGGTAATTTCGAAAATCGTCCATTAACGAACTGACAACACGATTAATAGATGGATGTATCGTTTTTTTATATACATCCATCTACCCTGAGGTGAGCTAGTCGGGAACATTCTATTTAATAGATCTATTGGTGAACTTTACTAAGATTGCAAATTCAAATGTGCTTACGAACAGGATCGATAGATTCTGATTTGTGACAACAATCAAGGATTTATAATAACTCGTTATATATTTTTAATCATTGAAGATAATATTGACATCTCGCAAATCGAAAAATGAAACCAAAAAGGTACAGAAAAGGAGATAACGATAGCAGCTGGTATTATATTATTATATTATATGAGGTTTATAAGATTTTTGTTCCTAGTTTAAATCATCGTTTATAATGATACTTCATTACCCAATGATCATCATCCTGTAAATTAGGTATGTCAATTATGACCCTTCCCAAACAACGCGATAAACTCGGTCACAGGCATCATCAAAATTTCAAAAAACCACATTGCTACAGCTGCCATTTGGAATAATATAATAAAGTCGAGAGTCGAAATGATAACATGGAAAATTAATCTCGTAGAAGGAAATTTTTTAAAACATTTATTCGGTAGGATGGGAAAAGGTTAGATGATAGATTAATACATGAAAAAAAAACACGCTTAACAACCAAGGAGATTTCTCATACAACAAAACAGCGCATTTTATTTTAGTCACCAAAAAAATTCGTAGCTCGTTAATAAAGTTATTTTATTAAAAACTGTTGATCGATGAACGAGTATTTTATAATTTCTAAAACATTAATTTAACTTAAACGTTAATGCGTTGTTTTTTACCACAAGCGATACCAAAGTTTCAAAAAAACCGTGACGATAAAAAAATTAAGTATTTTATTTATTGTGGCCTGTTAATTCTATCTCTGCTTTATCTCCAATTCGCTTACGCGAAGTGCCTGATTTATTACTGAGAGAAAGTGGAATCAAATCGCAAAAGGCATTAAGGAAATCGCTTACAATTCATTGGATAACCAATACCTCTGCCATAGATCACCCCAAGCGGTTCGCTACGTTTAAAGACTTAGCAGGGGTGCCCGGGTTCATAGGGTGAGGTTTGCCCAGGTCTTGTCGGCGGATGCGTCTGCCCACCAACTGTGTGGTGGACCAGATCGGTAGGGATGGATTAATAATTCGTCCGTCACTCCTAGACACACTGCCCCCCCCGGATTCTTACCGACCTCTTATACCAGGTTCCTTCCTAGAACTTCCTTCTCCATATAGCATACCCAAAGATGACATAGACCCTAAGGGGAATTATTATCGTCAAAGCCTTCTGCGTGTATTTAATATCAATAACAATAGTTTGACTAATTTCACTTGAACTAAGAAAAAGTTTCACTTACTTTGGCCACACGGACACGCCCAAAATACACTTCTATCGGTTTATCTCTTCAGTGCCCTAATTCAAACTGTACGCTCCAGATAGGTAGGACACTACAAATGGAAGAAAAGGAATTAGAAAACCCACGCAGGAAATGGGTTTTGGCGTAACAGGGATTTTGCAACACAGGCATTATCCGCTAGCTCGGCGACTACCCTTACCACTGAGCTATCATGACTAACCCGAAGTGTTCATCCGATACACGTGCATGCAAAACAGTGTTTCGTGTTTTCACCTTTTCTGACATATTATGCTAACCTTAAAATTGTATTTATTATTCATTTTGTAAACTCGGTTTAAGCTTGGTTGGAATTACTGTAAATGAGTGTCATTCTGAATACATCAAATTCAATACATAATAAATAAGTATTGTGAACTAATTCATTATATTGGATAATGTTAATCCATTTGGTAATTCATTGTAATTAAATCCATTTGACAATTTTGAATGACTGTTAATTAATAATGCTAATTACATTTTCTGCTTTGATAACAATTTGAAAAACAAGTTTTATCCAACTCATAGGTTCCCAACGGAGGTGGTACCGCCCCTCCCAAGGGGCGTTGGAGAGTTCCAAAGGGGTGGTAGTGACCTTATGGGCAAATGGGGGGGGGGGCGGTTAATGCCTACAAGGGGCGGTGAAGGGCTGAAATGGGGGGCGAGGGTAACTTTTATTTTATTTTATTTTTTGTTGAGAGAATCGTATAAAGCAATGAACTGTTAAATTATTACATTGAATTATAGACGGATTAATCGTTTTTTTGTCGTTTTCTTTACGGTGTTATAGTACCTCACCAGGTTTGTCGGGACCTGTTGTCAGGTGAATAATAATGAAACAGGGATGATGAGAAATTTAGTCCAAAAGTGGACGGGGAGACAAATTAGGTTGGGAATCTCTGATGCAACCGAATTAAATAATTTTCCGCATTTTAGCGCTCATGGTTTTATGAACAACTGGTTTATTTTGGTACTTATTGATTATTATTGCTATGTAAACATTCATGTATGTAAGTTTTGGGCATATTGCCTGTTTTATGTACTAAAATAAAGTAACCCAACACGCGTCATATTGACATTTGAGCTAGTGTCGCCATCATTTTTTTCGAAATGTCGAAATGTTACAAATGTTAAGAGGAACGGCTGCGCTGCCTGTTTCATACATAACCTAATTTTGGTTTTGAGGCCAAAATACCCATCCAAACTGAATGATATGTTTTTTTAATTAAAGGTTTAGTAAATATCTAGTAGGTACAGATGAGAAGTATTTTATTTGTTTTTGTTTTAAATTATGATGCATAGGCCGTGAAAAAGAAATCATAATTTTAGAGGCAACTTAGATAATTATTTGTCGGTTTATTGTATTCTAAAAAAAATTGTATTATATTTGTTATGTAAATATGATTACGTAAATAAACATATAATCACAAAACATAAAAAATTCATCGTTTATTTGAGTCGATGAAAAAGACAAGAATTTTCATAATTTTACAGCCAACTTAGAAAATTATTTGCAGATTTATCGTATTTTTTAAAAAATATATTATTTTTTTGTATGTAAATATGATTACGTAAATAAAAATACAAAAACAAAACATTAAAAAAGAACGGTTTTTTCGGGTCGATATTTTAAATTATTTACGGCAAATTTGTGTTCCAACGTAAATTGGTCGTTTTTAATTTAATTTAAAGTCCACCAGAATGCTTATTTTAATACATTTTTTATTCTTTTTAATTTTATACTTATATTTTCAAAATCAACGGGGTAAAACTTTTTTTTAAATCACCGTTAGCCCCCAAATAATTGTTAAAGGTGCCTCTAAGATCGCGAAAGGTCAATTCCTTTAATGGCCCATATTTCATAATGTAAAACAAAAATAAATAAATTACTTCTAATTCGTACTAGATATTTATTATACTTTTTGATGAAAAAATTACGTTTAGGTGATATTTTGACCATAAATCGAAAATTAAATTTTGTATTAATCATGCCGCGCAGCCGTTCCTCTTAATAATAAATTATTAAAGTATTGCTTCCCAAAACATCCCCAAGTTTTATTGTGTTTCATTACTTATATTTTATGTACCTGTAATAATAATAATAATAATAATTGGATGATTTGCATAGCGCCGTTTTTGTGAAAAATTACCTCAAGGGCGCTGTACAAATATTTCTTAACTAATTATGTAGAAACAGATACAGAAAAACATACTTACCTGGCAGGTCGCTTCAGATGAACACAGTTTTATTAGAAAATTTATTTATAGAGATGATAGTTTTACATGGTTATTTGTTGCTCCTTTTCTATTGATGTTACATTTATTAGAAGATTGGTGGCACAAGAGGAGTTGGTATTTATTGAGATACTTATAATTTTTAGGACTGGAAAGTATTCAGAAAATGAATTTTAGGACTCAAAATATCTATAAAATTACCTTAAAAAGCGTAAGAAGCTTTTAATAAATATTAACTTTTTTATTTTTTATTTTACACTTTGGTTATTTACAGTGTTGCGGGCTGCGGACGCATTTGCGCACCGATGCGTGAATTTTTTTATTTTATTTTTATTTTATTTATTTAATGACTTTAGGTAACTACTAACCGGCTAGCCTAGCTAAGCAATTTCCAGGTGAATTTCTTCAATTTATGGATACGATTGTCTGAAAAGATGTGTTTTAAGTTTAGTTCTGAATTCTGTTGAGTCTTTGATAATTCTTAAGTCATGCGGCAGTTCATTCCAGGCTTTAGGTCCTGACACTCCGAAAGCACGATCCCCGAACTTAGTATTAGGTGTGCGCTTTGCTTCCTTTAACCTGCCGATAGCTGATGACAATGCTGACCTAAGGGTGGACTGCCGCGTGTTGTTATTTTCGGGAATACACAGTTCTGATAAGTAAGCCCTATTCTTATATTTTACTGGGTGCAAAAATGGCTACCAATTTATTTCATAATAATGAAAATAGGTCACAAATATTTCACTGTACTCGTATATTAAACCGTTCGCTGACCCTCTGACGTCATCCCTTAATTACCCCTAAATTAAATTTTGATTTGCCGCAGACCCCTTCAGCGGTCACGAGAACACCTGGGAGTCCATACGAAGCACTGCTTTAAACGATTATGAAGAAAGTGTCGTATTCTTTTGAGGCGATTTCATTTATGTATTTTTATAGGCTAACTTAACAGAATAAGAAAAAAAATTACTATTTATACATTGTACGATTTTGGAACATATTCCAAACTTACATTTCTCCCTCCTAGAAAAATAAACTCACATTCTAACAAAGACACTTGAACACCTAGCACAGGCTCTTTTAGTGAGGCGTTCAAGAAATTTAACAATATATGTATAGCTTTTTTTTCTTTTCTGTTTTCATTTAATTTTTCAGGGCCGTTTTGAAACTGTGAGTAATCCACATTGTGACGACTTATTTATATGATTTTTTTCACTCCCGCCCAGTTCTAATTTGAATTATTTATTATCGGTTTAACCGATTTAGATAAAAAAAAAAAATTAAATTAAAATTCTCTTATCTGAGGTTTTTACATTTGTAATGTGTTTCTCCGTATTTAACCGTTTGAATGCCAATCGGCGATATTCGTCGATTCGTGTTTTTACGGAGATTGCCGATCATCGATTTCCGTCGATTGCGTCAGTCGTGTTTAAAATCGCGCGTACGTCGGGTGTGCTGCTGCGGCGTTGGTAAATATTATCGTAATATTATCTTAATAGTTGTATGAAAGTAATAAACCGTTTCAAATTTGGATTCACTTATTATTTTTTTATTTTAGGTAATTTAAAAATTATAATGTTGATATTTCTCCAACAATCTCATTCCATAAATCCAAACTGCAGAAGCTTTCTGGAAATAATTTACGTCACTGTGTGGTCTGTAATAATAAAGATGGTGCTGGGCTGCGTAGATCAACGACAATTTGTGCGTATTTTAAGAAGGGTGTCCACACGGCGTGTGCTGGAAAGCACTTTTTTTTTTGGTTTTTCATTTTTGTCTTTTTTTTTAATAAAATACTGTCTTCATTTATACAAGCGTTTTATTCCAAATATTCAAATATTTTTTAATAAAACACCGAAAAAATCATCAAAATCCATGGAAATTCAAAGAATTTACGGGATTAAAAAAGATTTCAGTCCCAGATTCGACTGAAATCTTTTTAATTTCTGTTGTTTTTTCGGTTTCGTGGTTCATTTGGGATGTGTTAATATTATCTTGTTCAATGATTGTATATTATTTAATTCATTTATTAATGATGACGCCACAAAGTGAATACCAATCGTTTGAAGTAATTATAAATATATCTGTGAATTCATTCAGTTACACTCAACAGAAAATCACTCATTTTCAGAAAATCTTGAAATTGATATATTTGAAAATTAGTTCAACGCACTCCCCTTCAACAATCAGAAGTGAAAGTTGGCGTGACATTAAGTGGATAATGGATGAGTGATATCATGAACACGTTATTCTCAAGAAAGCCTTATATCTTATTTCATAAGCAGATAATATTAAAGTCACCTAATCTAAGTCTGATAAATATTAACGGGGCGAGAGGGATCATCTTGAACATGTCCCGGAATTAATATAGTGTAACGAAATTATTCCTGGAGGGAATAAGTAATATCACAAATTTGGCTCGGCACTTAGCAATACCTAAAAGGAAAATTAATTTCATTACACTCTTTCTCAGAACCCAACCTAAAACGTGCCAAGGGAAAATCTAGAATACCTTCTGGATATTTAAGGAAGGTCTGAATAAATAAAACGCGAAAGAATAAACCCGGGCTGATAAGAGACGGAATAATAATATAAAAAATTGTATTTTAGTAGAGATTGAAGCGGAATGAAGGCACTGAAATTAAAGAATTAAGGGACTTAGAAAGCGGGGACGTTTAAATGTACATTATATTATCTAACAAGGCCGGAGATCTTATTGTGATGCAAATTTTTAGAATGAAGGAAATACTATTATCTTTATTCAAATGACGGCGAATGAATTGTTTTTATTAGAATGAAGCGTCACAAATGAAGAAAAAAAGAGATTTTGCAAACAGAGATGATTAAATGATTCATAAAATTTAACGATTTTTTGTTATTTTAAAGAAGGCGAATGTATTTTTATCATTGGAATTAATATGAATTATTGGTTTTATTAGAATGTATTGTTATCATTGGAATTAATGTGAATTATTGGTTTTATTAGAATGTATTGTTATCATTGGAATTAATGTGAATTATTGATTTTATTACAATGTATTGTTATCATTAGATTTAATGTGACTTATTGGTTATATTAGAATGTATTGTTATAATTGAAATTAATGTGAATTATTGGTTTTATTAGAATGTATTGTTATCATTGGAATTAATGTGAATTATTGGTTTTATTAGAATGTATTGTTATCATTGGAATTAATGTGAATTATTGATTTTATTAGAATGTATTGTTATCATTAGATTTAATGTAAATTATTGGTTATATTTGAATGTATTGTTATCATTGGAATTAATGTGAATTATTGGTTTTATTAGAATGTATTGGTATCATTGGAATAAATGTAAATTATTGGTTTATTAGAATGTATTGTTGTCATTGGAATTAATGTAAATTATTGGTTTTATTAGAATGTATTATTATCATTGGAATTAATGTTAATTATTGGTTTATTAGAATGTATTGTGGTCATTGGAATTAATGTGAATTATTGGTTTTATTAGAATGTATTGTTATCATTGGAATTAATTTGAATTATTGGTTTTATTAGAATGTATTGTTATCATTGGAATTAATGTGAATTATTGGTTTTATTAGAATGTATTATTATCATTGGAATTAATGTGAATTATTGATTTTATTAGAATGTATTGCTATCATTAGAATTAATGTGAATTATTGGTTTTATTAGAACGTATTGTTATCATTGGAATTAATGTGAATTATTGGTTTTATTAGAACGTATTGTTATCATTAGAATTAATGTGAGTTATTGGTTTTATTAGAACGTATTGTTACCATTAGAATTAATTTGAATTATTGGTTTTATTAGAATGTATTGTTACCATTAGAATTAATTTGAATTATTGGTTTTATTAGAATGTATTGTTATCATTGGAATTAATGTGAATTATTGGTTTTATTAGAATGTATTGTTATCATTGGAATTAATGTGAATTATTGGTTTTATTAGAACGTATTGTTATCATTAGAATTAATGTGAGTTATTGGTTTTATTAGAATGTATTGGTTCTTATCATTAGAATAAATGTGAATTATTGGTTATATTCGAATGTATTGTTATCATTAGAATTAATGTGAGTTATTGGTTTTATTAGAATGTATTGTTTGTTATCATTAGAATTAATGTGAATTATTGGTTATATTAGAATGTATTGTTATCATTAGAATTAATGTGATTTAATGGTTCAATTAGAATGTATTGTTTGTTATCATTAGAATTAATGTTAATTATTGGGTTTATTAAAATATATATTGTTATCATTAGAATTAATGTGAATTATTGGTTTTATTAGAATGTATTGTTTGTTATCATTAGAATTAATGTTAATTATTGGTTTATTAGAATGTATTGTTGTCATTGGAAATAATGTGAATTATTGGTTTTATTAGAACGTATTGTTACCATTAGAATTAATAAGAATTATTGGTTTTATTAGAATGTATTGTTTTTTATCATTAGAATTAATGGGAATTATTGGTTTTATTAGAATGTATTGTTTGTTATCATTAGAATTAATGTTAATTATTGGTTTTATTAGAACGTATTGTTATCATTAGAATTAATTTGAATTATTGGTTTCATTAGAATGTATTGTTATCATTGGAATTAATGTGAATTATTGGTTTTATTAGAATGTATTGTTATCATTGGAATTAATGTGAATTATTGGTTTTATTAGAACGTATTGTTATCATTAGAATTAATGTGAGTTATTGGTTTTATTAGAAGGTATTGTTTGTTATCATTAGAATTAATGTGAATTATTGGTTTTATTAGAACGTATTGTTACCATTAGAATTAATTTGAATTATTGGTTTTATTAGAATGTATTGGTTCTTATCATTAGAATAAATGTGAATTATTGGTTATATTCGAATGTATTGTTATCATTAGAATTAATGTGAGTTATTGGTTTTATTAGAATGTATTGTTTGTTGTCATTAGAATTAATGTGAATTATTGGTTATATTAGAATGTATTGTTATCATTAGAATTAATGTGATTTAATGGTTCTATTAGAATGTATTGTTTGTTATCATTAGAATTAATGTTAATTATTGGGATTATTAAAATATATATTGTTATCATTAGAATTAATGTGAATTATTGGTTTTATTAGAATGTATTGTTTGTTATCATTAGAATTAATGTTAATTATTGGTTTATTAGAATGTATTGTTGTCATTGGAAATAATGTGAATTATTGGTTTTATTAGAATGTATTGTTATCATTGGAATTAATTTGAATTATTGGTTTTATTAGAATGTATTGTTATCATTGGAATTAATGTGAATTATTGGTTTTATTAGAATGTATTATTATCATTGGAATTAATGTGAATTATTGATTTTATTAGAATGTATTGCTATCATTAGAATTAATGTGAATTATTGGTTTTATTAGAACGTATTGTTATCATTGGAATTAATGTGAATTATTGGTTTTATTAGAACGTATTGTTATCATTAGAATTAATGTGAGTTATTGGTTTTATTAGAACGTATTGTTACCATTAGAATTAATTTGAATTATTGGTTTTATTAGAATGTATTGTTACCATTAGAATTAATTTGAATTATTGGTTTTATTAGAATGTATTGTTATCATTGGAATTAATGTGAATTATTGGTTTTATTAGAATGTATTGTTATCATTGGAATTAATGTGAATTATTGGTTTTATTAGAACGTATTGTTATCATTAGAATTAATGTGAGTTATTGGTTTTATTAGAATGTATTGGTTCTTATCATTAGAATAAATGTGAATTATTGGTTATATTCGAATGTATTGTTATCATTAGAATTAATGTTAATTATTGGTTTTATTAGAACGTATTATCATTAGAATTAATTTGAATTATTGCTTTTATTAGAATGTATTGTTATCATTAGAATTAATGTGAATTATTGGTTTTATTAGAATGTATTGTTATCATTGGAATCAATTTGAATGATTGGTTTATTAGAATTTATTGTTGTCATTGGAATTTATGTGAATTATTGATTTTATTAGAATGTATTGTTATCATTGGAATCAATTTGAATGATTGGTTTATTAGAATGTATTGTTGTCATTGGAAATAATGTGAATTATTGGTTTTATTAGAACGTATTGTTACCATTAGAATTAATTAGAATTATTGGTTTTATTAGAATGTATTGTTTTGTATCATTAGAATTAATGTGAATTATTGGTTTTATTAGAATGTATTGTTTGTTATCATTAGAATTAATGTTAATTATTGGTTTTATTAGAACGTATTGTTATCATTAGAATTAATTTGAATTATTGGTTTTATTAGAATGTATTGTTATCATTAGAATTAATGTGAATTATTGATTTTATTAGAATGTATTGTTATCATTGGAATCAATTTGAATGATTGGTTTATTAGAATTTATTGTTGTCATTGGATTTAATGTGAATTATTGGTTTTATTAGAATGTATTGTTTGTTATCATTAGAATTAATGTTAATTATTGGTTTATTAGAATGTATTGTTGTCATTGGAATTAATGTGAATTATTGGTTTTATTAGAATGTATTGGTATCATTGGAATAAATGTGAATTATTGGTTTATTAGAATGTATTGTTGTCATTGGAATTAATGTAAATTATTGGTTTTATTAGAATGTATTGTTATCATTGGAATTAATGTGAATTATTGGTTATATTAGAATGTATTGTTATCATTGGAATTAATATGAATTGTGGGTTCTATTAGGATGATGCTATCTGTGACTCAATCATCCTTGAAAGCATCCAAAGCCGTAAATCTTGAACTTGCGAAGTTTGAATGGATTGAGAATTTTGTTGCAGATGGATTTTTGTGTCCCCGTTTAGATGAAAACACTTTCATATGTTCTTGTGTTATACACAGGAAATATCCTGAACGAGACTCCAAAAGGATAATTTTTTGAGGTTTCTGTGAGAAAAGATGGAAGAATTAATTGTGCTGACGTTTTTTTTTATACTATACTCATCAGCGTACCCGGCCTTGCTCGGGTACAATAATTGATTTGACAGCGAAAGTAACTATCTCCAAATATAAAGTTCTTAAGTAGGTCCCTATACGTGTTTTCCATTTTGAAAATATTCTACCCAAAAAACATTCTTCTTTTGAATATGCAATCTGTGGCTAACCAGAGTACTATATCTATGGGCTAACCTAAATAAAACATGGCGGGTTGAATGTATTTCATATAAATTTTAAAACGTTATAGTAACAGTTTTAGATATTGGATTTCATTCAAGCTATTCTCTAAACCTTCCCGGCACTAATAAAAACAAACGGTGCTATTTTTAACGAAACAGCTCTAGTAATTTTCGAGGTAATCGAGGACCGACAGACAAATAATCATTTAAATATATATAGATATTTCATTATATTTTCGTAGTAGACGAGGTGACACTATTCTATTTCCGTTAATCAACATTAGCTCCCAAATAATTGGTAATGTTGCCTCTTTAGTTTTGGTTTCTTTAATGGCCTTTATTTGTTAAGTTCATTTTTTTAAATACTTCTAATACGTATTAGATATTTACTATACCTTTTGGTGAAGATAAATATCATAAGGTTTAGGTGAGTATTTTGGCCTCAAATCCAAAATTAAGTTATGTATGAAACAGGCAGCGCAGCCGTTCCTCTTAATCTGGTGGCGTTGAGATGTATGGATTAATGAAACTTTTAAGAGAGCTTTTGATTTTAAATTATAATAAGACGTATTAGAATTATATTATTCAGTCCTTTAGAGATTAAGGCATCCGAGAGACTTCAGCGCGCTGAGAGTCGTTTAGATGCTTCATAATATTATGTAAAAAGGTCGGTTGACAAATTATGAATGCAAAGCCGTTAGTATTATATAGAAGAAAGAGCTGCTAAGTACATATAGGAAGTATCCCATATAGTATTGGTATCTATATAGAGTGAGTACAGGGGCGCCTTATCGTTATGCGCTATACATGCGGCGCACAAGGGCGGCCGATCTAAGGGGTGACCGATCTGCCTACATGGCTGATGATTAGAATTATTATTTGTTTCTTTCTTAACCTGTTAACCGAGCGTGACGTACTCGTATATGTCAAACGTGAACAGTATCGAGTACGGGCAGTACGTATAAAAACGTCTTTGATATATATGTTGCACCCTTAAACGGGCGAGACTTAAGTTTTAAGTTTAACGAATGTGAGTCATCGGTACATGCATCGACATGAATTTAAGACACAGCAAATCAGTTGCGCTTAGCTGTTCTGTGGTGTGCGTGTGTGCTTGGTAAGCGGTGACGGTTACGTATTTATACTTCATACTTTCATATCACAATTAGTTTTTTTTTTTAACCTTTTATTACCATTCGTAAAATTTTCAATTGTTTGTAAAATACACAATTTTTTTAAAAATATATCTTGAAAATATTTTTTCAATTCAGTGTTTCCATTTTCTTTTTGTACTTTACTTATTTTTTGTGATTGTTTATTTTTCCGTACATTTTTATATATAAATAAACGAAGAAATATATATTTTTATAAACAATAATTATTAGCCTGAAACACTCATCCAAATTGAAAAAAACCTTTCCGAGCAAAGATAAATGTCGCCGACAGGACATCAGAAGGGTGCAGGTTCGAGTCCTGTCGGTGACATTTATCTTTGCTCGGAAAGGTTTTTTTTCAATTTGGATGAGTGTTTCAGGCTAATAATTATTGTTTATAAAAATAATTGTTACCCTTTGCGCTATGCACAAAAATCTTGTCTTAAGTTTTTAAGAACTTTAGTTTATCAATGAAGAAATATATGTTTCATTGTCTTTTTAATTAATTCTAAGCATTAGTAACAAAAAAGAATAATTATGAATTACGCCACGTGGACGTGACGCGAAAATACGTCATTGTGAAAAAGTGGGCGCCCGCTGTATGTTACGTAATTAAAAAGGACAAGACGTGTGTTGCCTGAAATCACGTATAGCCGGAACTCGGATGAGAAAATACTAAAAAATGCAAGGCCGATGTTCATTATTTATTCACTTCTATTTATTTACAAATTTTATATTATAAGCTATTACTATGTAGAATGAAATGAATGTAATGTAAATTATTAATATATAAAACCGCATCGTCAACGACTTCTTAGGAGAACCTGTACCGAGGTGTTCACATATTTTTTAAAATAGTATGATTAAATAGTGTGATCATCGATTCATCGCCCTGGTGAAAGATCACCATTTAGAATTAAAACGTTGCCTGAAATGGCATTTAGCCGTGTTTGGTGACCAAATCTGAATAGCCAGGTATTTCTCCTCTTCCTCGTCCCCTTCTCCTTCCCCTCCCAAACACCTATAACCTCACAACATTCCCCAATTGGGAATGCCATAGTCTCACTGGCTCCAGACGGTTGGGAGCAGTTGGGACTCTTGTGTCGTATTAATATTAAAAAATAAAAAAAATAAGGTGAAATGTCACAAAACGTGCTATTTAAAAACGATTTTATTGCTATTAATATATCTCGTGTAAAAAATGTAATTTTTTTTAAATATAGGTATTACGGTGACATAATAATTTGATAGGAGATGTTATTATGAAGATATGGTAGAATTTCTTGCACACGGGCAGCTTCATTCCTCTCAGCGGCCCTGCGTGAGTGGCGAAATTGGCGAAGGAAGGATGATAGGAGATTACATGCAGCGGAAATGAGATCGTTAGGAGGAATGTTCGGAGGAGTACGAATAGCCGTGTAAGAAACGGTGATAGAAAGAAGATGAAAGATACACAACGCACAGTTGCATTGTTGCCCATAATGGTGGGTTTTCCGGATCAAAGAAAGCACAGCAGAAATAATTTACCAGGCGAATTCTCTTTCTAGGAAAAGATTAATTTATGGTGTAAAGACTTTAGAGAAAGACGACCATTTTGAAATTTCGCTTTAAATGGTTTAAGTTGTGTTTTGAGAACATATCTGATTACGTTGATGACCGTCGTGGAAGAGCCGTAAGGTCCTTAGCTACGGACACAGAAGTCGCGGGCTCGGAGCCAGGCGTGCGCAAAATGTGTTTGTTTTTTTTTTTAAATTATAAAATTATTTTGTTTATAACACTTTTATTTATATATACTTCTTGCCGACCGGGTTTCACTACCACCGTAGCTTCTTCAGAGCAGTATACTACTAAACTATGATACATGTGGTACAGATTGAGACAAAAGGCGAGCGGTGACTCAGGGGGGGAGCAGGTAGCGGACGGTAGGGAAGGGAGTGTAACTTTGTCAATTGGGAGCATCTTCAGTATTAAAAAAAAAAAGTTATTTAAAATAAAGTTATGTAAGTATTGTATTTTCACCACGTTCCAGAGTGGCAGACACTCTCAGAATTGCCCTGGTGAAAGACTATCATTCTGAATCGAAACGTTGCACAAAATAACCTAAGTTCTATCTATAACTTATAGCTGAAAGTCCGGAAGTCACGTTTTTCACGAAATTTAGTTACTAATGCCAATTTCAATTTATATTCACATACTATTAATGCTGAAATCCCTGGAATTCTCCGATTCACTATATTTAAGATAGCTGGTCTTAAACATTGATAGTCCAGTAATACTTTAAAACAAGGTAAAACTACAAACCATATTTTGCAAATATGACTTTAAAGTTGACGATAAATATGACATTCAAATTAAATAAGGGTATATTTCGTTTTTTTTCTAAAGTTAGTTTTCATAGTTAAAATAATTTTCAAAGTATCAATTTTTCAAAACCCTCCAAAACGCTCCAAATCTATGGCCGGTCAGTTTTGATCAGTCTTGAGGTTAGAATGTAAAATTTCAAAACGAGGATGAGCTTTACCGCACATAATTGTATTTTCTATTCATGGTAAACCATAACTAAACATAAGTAATAAAATTATATACCTTTTTAGAAACTTTAACTAAAAGAATAATAATAGTATTGAGCATTAACATTATCATAATATCCGTATTGATAATTGGTCGTGAATACTCTAATTTCTTTGATGAAAAGTTGTTTATATTGAACAACAATTATAGGGCTTAAAGTCAATCAAATTATGTAAAAAATTTGCCAAATCTATAAAAAATTACACAATAAAAATGTCCATACTAATCCGTAAACAGAATGCGCACGTGACGTCAGATGTTCCAAATGCAATGGTACCAACATAACACGGTGTTTTGGTGAGCTGAGTTTTTATTCACTTTTAAATAACGATTTATTAATTCTACGTATAATTAAATATAATGAAAGTTATATATTCAGAATCGGCGTTTGCTGATCTATATTAATATATATATATATTTTTTTTGTTATAATATTTTTCACTGAAGTTCCTTATTTTATAATATATTTACGTACACTGGAGTCTGAAAACACCGGAGTCCACCGATATATTATTTCTGAAGTAGCCTAGTCTAAAAAATCGGTGATCTAGTAATACTGGTAGCCTTGCCAACAGGCGGAAAACTGCTTTGCTTATAATGGCCTATAATCCCTCGAACGGTCATATTAGCAATCCAGAGATTTTAGTAAATATTGCCCATTATGTCCCTGACAATTTTAAAAGAGCACTCGTGCACAGATCTTTCCCTTTTCTGAGATGCTGAACTAATCTACCATTTATTAGTAATGCCCCTAGCAAAAACGATCATACTCTTAAATGAGCTAACTGCTGATGTCGACATTTTCTAAGTGAATGTTAAATGCAAAATGCTAGCAAGTATGTAACGAGCCGTAATAATGTAATGTACGTTTGTAATTTAAATAATTTATGTAAATGTAGATATAAAATAAAATATAATTGAAGAAGATAATATTAACAAATCTCAAATGAATCATGAAACAGAAAAAAAAATATTAGCCGCACCTGGGAATCAAAATCAAGAACTTAACGGGAGAACGTAATTTATTTAGATATCGTATTCAAGACTTAACAATATTATCCTCAATTAATTCCAACATCTTTTTTGTATGACTGCAAAGTTCATCCCGAATATATTTGCAATCTAGATAGTATCTCGGATATACCCATCAGATTTTTTATTATATGGGACATCTATTGACTTTTAGTCTACCAAGAATATTCAATTTATTGGAATAACTTATTGAAGTTTGTAAACCTCATCGTAATATTTAATCATTGAAGAAGAATATATTAATAAATCTTAAATAAAATATAAAACAGAAAAGACACGAAAAAAAAAGAAAATTGTAAGAGGTCCTGGGTTCGATTCCAAAGATGCAACAGAATTTTTTTTTTTTGTGACTTTTTTGTTTCATGTTTCATCTATATTTTGAGATTTGTTAATATTATCTTTTCAATGGTTAATCAAATATTACAATGAGATTTATAAGTTATTCTAATGAAATGAAATAAATAAATACTTAGAACAAAGTAAAACTTCAAACCATTCTACTAAAAAATTTTGCAAATGCGACTTTCGAACTTTCAACTCGGCGTACAGAGTGACGTTTAATGACCAGAGCTGATTAGCCAGGTACTTTCCAATCTGCTTCTTTCCCATTTCCTTACAACCCCCACTTCTATCAGGCTCTCATATAGAGATTCCTAACTTTACATACTCCAAGCAGTTGAAACCTTTGTTCAGTGATCACATATAAAATAACGAAATAAAATGGCTGGTATAAACTACGAAACAAGTAATATAAATTTTCGTGGGGTAGTGACATAGAAATCATTATTTCTAATATTGATAGAGTCAATTCATTGTGGAATTCCATTTCAGAAGTCCAAAGTAGTTTTAAAAACGTAAAGCAGTACCGTCAGCAATAGAACAAATTTTAAGTCATAAATGAAAACAATATTAGAAAGCAACGGAACTCACTCCTGACACCGATTTAATTTAATTGTGCCAGTCTGAAGATGCCGTTATAGGGTGAAACTGGTCCAGTCAAAAAAAAATAAGTGGAAAGAGGTTTCATTAAAAAAAATTACAATAGAAATAATTATTTCCAAATCGCTGGTTTATTTCCATACGCGTTGACTTGAAATCATGTTCATGGGAAATTGTGTGTATGAAATGGAAACATTGTACAGATTTTAAAATGGGATACAATTTAGCGCAATTTACACGGCCAAATGAACAATGTCGGTCAATTTATACCGTGGTACGTTTAGTTGTACCCTGTCCCCGCGGGGTTGTCTTTTTTCGGGAAGGTACCCCATTTAAGGGTTGCTGCGAACAAATCCTCGTGCAAACAATGTTTCCCCGCATTATTCACCCCCAAAAAAACGTTTTCTCGCTTCGTTAAAATCCCTACGTAAAAAAACGCGTTTCTAGATTGAAGACTTTACATTACTTAGACGTTTTATTGGAGGCTTTCTGCTTTATGGTTTACCAGTACAAATCTTCAATTTCCCTAGAGATTCGACACACTTCTTCAGAAATCTTTTTTTATAATTCAATTATAAATAAAATGGAGAAAAAAAAACATTTTTAACTTGAGGTGATATTTTGAAGCTCCATAGCTCATGATAGAAACGATGTTTACGAGCTGAAATTAATAACGTTAGCCTAGGCGTTCCAGATAGAAAAAGCTGTTAAAATTTGATGACGTCAATGCCCACCGCTGGAGAGTGGTATCAGCACTTTTTTCAGCTTGGCTTGAAAGTGATGAAACTTTATGCTTTTTAAATTTATTTTATTTCTAAGCAATATAAAATAATATATTTTCATATGAAGCGGTAACTTGGTGATGTGATATTATAATTTAAAAATAAAAACAATAACTTTGTTTAGATCACTTTTATTTATACTTTTGCCGACCTGGTTTCGCTACTACCGTAGCTTCTTCAGGGCAGTATAATACTAAACTACGAACTATAACAATAATAATAGTAATAATATCTTTATTGTAATTAAATTTAAGTATAACTAAAAGAGATGGATAATATAATAATTTAAGTGTAAAGTGGTTTGTAAAGTAAAATAGAAAATAATATAATAATAGTTATAGTTGAAGTTTCACATGACCCGCCTCACTAGGCTAGCCTGTGTTGAGGCAGTAAATTGCAAATTATTTTATAATTTTAAAATACCTATGAATATACACTTATATTAAGATACGCTTTGTAAATCATTGAATCAATAATTTCGAATTTGGGTGAGTGAACCGGTAAATGTCCTATCATTACTTTTAATCCAATTTTTTACATTGTTTGAATATTTTTTGTGAATCAGATTTTTTTATGCTAACCGGAAGAATGTTGTAAATTCTTATCGCAAGGTACCTAAAATTCTTTCAGATAAGATACTAAGATACACATGTGTTATAGAGTGATAAAAACAGGCGAGTGAAGGGCCAAGGGTGGGAGGGGTACCTGACCGGGAATGGCGTGTGCTTTGTTTAGTGTGAATATTTTCAGGATTAGGGTTTCATTTAAATTTATTTGATTATTAATGAGTCTACTATTAGTGTTTTTGGCTTTCCTTATTTCTAATGCTTCTAAGTTATCTAGTCTAATACCTATTCCATTTTTATGCAGTAAACTAGTGCCTGTATTTTTATTGAATGTGTGGTGTGTTTCTAAGAGGTGGTTGGCAAATTCTGAGAACCCATTATTATTGAGACATCTCAAGTGTTCTTTTACCCGGATATTAGCATTACGCGAAGTTTTTCCTACATAAATCGCGGTTCAGTCGTTACATTGAAGTGAATAAAAACCCGAGTTGCCTAAACTATCTTCTTTATCTATATCTTTTACTCGAGTTGCCTAAATTTAGGCAACTCGGGTATTTATTCCCTTCAATGTAACGACTGCCTCGCGTTTTATGCAGGCAAAGCGTTGCGTAATGTTAATATCCTGATAAAAGAACACTTAAGATGTCTCAATAATAATGGGTTCTCAGAATTTGCCATTATTTATATATGGGTTTATTACCAATCATCCATTACACGAAGATTTTATTTTCAACCCAACATTGTTCTACGTAAAAACTGCAGAGAAAACTGATAGAAGTGGGTTGTGGACCTGAAGTAGGGTACATTTTATCTTAATTCGGGTGCAATAAGGAACTCCAGTAAAAAATAAAATTGTATTCATATGGATCAACAAACGTCGATTCTGAATATACAAGTTTTATTATATGTAATTATACGTAGAATTTATAAATAGTTATTCATAAATGAATAAAAAATCATCTCATCAAAACACCCTGTTATTTTGGTCCCATTGCTTTCGGAACATCTGACGTCATGTGCGTATTCTGTTTTTATATTTGTATGCACATTTTTTTTGTTTGATAATTTAATTTGAGCTGTATAATCATTATTCAATTTAAAAAAAAAACTATTGTTAATGAAATAAATTAGAATATTCATTGGCAAACAAATTTTCGATACGGATATCATTTTTTGAGTTAAAGTTTCTAAAAAGGCACATAATTTTATTACTTGCGTTGTGGTTTACTATGAATATAATATAAAATTATGTACGGTAAAGCCTATCCTTTTATTGGCATTTGACATTCTTACCTTAAAACTACTTAAAACCAACCAGCCATAAATTCGGAGCAATTTGGCGAGCTTTGAAAAATTGAAACGTTAAAATTATAACTATAAAAAAATACATGCTGGTATTTAAGTAAGAACGTCATTATTGTTAAAAATTAAAAAAATGGGCTGGATTTACAATATTGATCAAAACACGTTCAAACACCAAAATTTTATCATATCAGATAATCAACTTTATTGTCTTGTCACTCAGGTGTCGAAAGGTCTCGTGTAAAGTAGCGACGTCTGTATTTTTTCAAATCGGTATAGTGTTGATTACATTTCTAGCGATATTTTGTTCAGTGTAATTAGAAAATACATCTGTCCTTTCTATTCCAGTGCCCCAAAGACAGTTATCCAATGGATTGAGGTTTATTCGAGCAATGGCATTGCAATGTTGGCTCTACAAATCCCCCGAACGAATGGCTCCAATACAGATTCACTAATTAAGTTGCATGTTTTGGAGAGTCGCCTTTTACTGAAAAAACGTTTCACAAAATATCTTTAGCTTTGCGAGTTCATTCAAACTCTACCTACCTATCAGTGGCGTACAATACTGTATCACCTAAGGTAGGCTATGAGTAGTTTTTCAAGTTCGGGTATGAGCTGTGCCTTGAATATTTGAAAAATGTCATTTTATTATCATCTTCCGATGATTGTTCTAGTTCCTTACTAAATTCACGGACAAAATACATTTAGATCATGCATAAATGAATTTTGTATTTCTTTTTTTTTTTACTGGCACTTACATTTTTTTTAATTGATTTACAATTATTAAAAAAAAAAATCGTAGAGAATGAATCGTTCCACAACTCTACCTTGGAAAACACTTATTGCTTCATTTACATTCATATATCGTCTCATGCATATACATATGTACATACAAAAATATATCTATTTACATTTTTTTTATGGTATTAATTTATATATATTTTACAACAACAAAAATGTGTATATGCATAATGCAAAGTATCCTGATAAACTACTTTTTTATAGTTTGTCTAACAGAAGCTTGTTATTCAAAACTGTAATTTAACAGGTAATCTTATGTACATTGGACTATACTGAAAAGATCTATTAAGGTCTAGAAATATTTAAATTAGAAAGGAAATATTTTATTAGACTAGTGTTCCCCAATTAACCCAACCCAACCCAGCCCAACCCAGCCTAAACTAACCTAAACTAACCTAACCTTACCTCCCCTGATCAAATACTATTTTAATCAATATTCCTTCGTAGTTGGGTCAGCTCGTATACAAAAACAGCCCTAATGATAAACTTGTAGTTACTTCTCGGTTTCGCCAGAGTTTCGAAACTTTATCTTATTGATCAATTGAATAAAATTTAAAATTTAACAAACAAGATGGTCTTGCTTTTGACTGATAAATGGCTTTCTTAAAACCCCATATCTCTTTATATAATTGACGCTCTACGTTGCCACCTAAAAATAGTTGTGTCAACCTGTAAATTAAGGGTAGATAAAGCTTCGAAAATTACTTGACGCCAGATCTCACCCTTTGAGAGTTTTTAGTGGAAAAAAACCGATTGTCTAATCTATAGATAAGATAAGAGAGAGTGGGAGTGTGCCTGGGAAAAAATGCTTTTTTTTATTATTATCGCAGAAGTTACAGAAAGCGCAAAATTCGGAATTCTTACAGTACAATTTTTTGGATGGTAAGAAATCTGAATTTTAAATCTACAGTTAAGATAAATGTGTTATTTTGGTATTTAGCGAAATATTGAAATACGGTTTTATGAAAAGGAAACCGATATTTCCTCTTGTTGTTATTCATTTGAACATACTAAAACATGTGCTATTCATTTGGTCAAAATCGTATAATCTCTACGTATAAAAATGAATGTTTGCCTATGTGTCCGGTATCGCTGAAAATAGCACATTTTGTTCTTATTAGTGCCGGGAAGGCTAAGAGAGTAGTTTGAATGAAATCCAATATGCAGAACTGTTGCTATAACGCTTTAAAATTAGTATGAAAAATATATCACTCTGGTTAGCCACAGATTGCGTATTTGAAAGAAGAATGCTTGTTTGGGTAGAATATTTTCAAAATGGAAACACAAGTAGGTACCTACTTAAGAACTTTATTATTTAGATATATTTTGAAAAAATAAGTATTTGGAAGGAAATAAAATTTTCAAATGAATGTTTCTTTGCTTAGAGATATTTACAACTTAATAACTGAGGTCGGGTACACGTGCTGACGTGTATAAAATAATGTATAAAATTTTAAAAAAAAAGTAATAAAATTAGAATCATCATCGACTTAAATTTAGATTAAAGATAATTTTTATTTTATTTTGTGTAATAATATTTGCATAGCAAATATGACAATTTATTAAAAAAATACCATAATCCCGTAAATAATAGCCAAAGTCGCCTCTAAAATCATGAAAAATTGATTACTTTATTAGTTAGATATATATATTTTTTTAAA
>JAHDVE020002277.1:0-90178 GCA_022606495.2 Halesus radiatus | reverse complement strand
CTTCCATTGAAATATCGGTAGACCAAAAAGTATCTTTCTTTACTATAGACAGTATAGATGTAGGTTTTAGTCGGGGTTAATCAAATACATAGAGAATTGTTTTCCTTTAAGAAAAACAAAATCAGTGTGAAATATAAAAGTGCCAGCCCAATATGCACACGGCCTTAAGACAGACTATCAGCAGTACTTGTGTGAATGCATACTCATACATATGCACAACGAACAGAGGTGTGTGAAGAAGGAAGGGGATGTGTACAGAAGGAACGCGGATGTATGGATGAATGAACTATCGGGAACATAGAAGGCACTGCACACAGGGCACGCCGTAAACCAGTTCCGAGCGAAGACGATTACGTGGAACAACGTACAAAATAACCCGTTGGAGACATATTAGGGCAAATTTATCGGCGAGTTCGAGGAAAAGTTTCCGAAATTGTTATAGATAACACGTGATAATACAATACGAAATAAAAACCGATTGTACATGACGGTCATCTCAACTTAAAATTAATCTTGACTATATATCGGAAATTCTGACGTGACGAAATCTCTATAACAATGAGCTCTGACGTGATGAAATTTGCGTAGATTTTTAATTTCTAGTTCAATGACTCTCTTGAGATGGACTCCCCCTCTTGTTATAACTTCATTACTGTGGTGGCCCGCCCTTCCTTCGTTATGATTTAAGTTAGCAATAGACTTCTGTTCTCGTCTCCATATTT
The DNA here is from genome assembly GCA_022606495.2 of Halesus radiatus. Classification (NCBI taxonomy): domain Eukaryota; kingdom Metazoa; phylum Arthropoda; class Insecta; order Trichoptera; family Limnephilidae; genus Halesus; species Halesus radiatus. Next base: position 89,456 of record JAHDVE020002277.1, on the reverse strand, counting down.
GAAATGAATCCTCTACTGCTGCCTTAAATTTTCCTAACTAATTTGATCGGAAAACTCTTTGTAGTTTTTCTTCCAATTTGAGGTTTTTCTCCTCCTTGGCCAGCGCGTGAAGCCTAGCCCTATGCTAACATCCGAGTGTTTCCGATTTTAATAATTTTCACTGAATTTTCCCACTGGGACGGTCAATTTCGTCAAGCATTCCCTTAATTTCCCGTTGTGTGCTCTTTTATTTCGAATTATTGGAAAAACAAGATCTCATTTTGTGTTAACCCATATTCTTTGTAGCGCAGATAGACTCTCGCATACCATTGACAGAATTATATTCCTAGCATTCCTCTTAGACTTTGATGTTCTGAACTCTCTATTACTATCCTAGTATGTAATCTAAGTTAATTTCCTATAGGATCACCAGAATTTTCCTAACTTTGTCCCTAAATTTTCCATTTGAACCTATCGCTAGTTTTAACAGGAAAACATAGCTTCTGGGGTATACTAATTGCACTATTCCTGATCTATTTAATACGACGTGGTTATATTTTTAAATTAGGTATACATAATTGTAATGATCATAGTACTATCGTCTTTCTTCATCGTTCTAAGTGTTATTCTAGATGGATTAGTTTCAAATTTTTTCATGGTTAAGAGGTACAGTTTCACATGTTTCGGCGCCATCTCCAGACTCTCCTAAAATTGGGAAAAAAAATGATTTGGTTTTAGTTTTTCAGCTTTTTGTTGTGATAAGTGATTGAATACGGTTTTTTTTCAAGCAATTCGGCTCCAGACCAACCCCTAAAGTACTCAGCCGACCACGCTTCCGGTCGGTAACCCCCTCCTCACAGACGTACAGACTGAACAGCTGGTATACGGAACCTCTTGACCTTAGTTCGTGCTTTGCTCTGATTCATCCTCTATACCGCGACGGAAAAGGGAACCTTCCATATTCATGGGTCCAAGACCCTCCGAATTCCCGTCGTCCAGACAAGCTACATTTAAAAGAGATCAAACCGGTTTCGTCCCCTCGTCAAACAACATTAGATACTTGCGATTTTTGCAAAGTCCGGGTTGAAAGGCCGTCCCACGCATCAAAAGTTCAGTAGTAACTACGCTTATATCAGCAGTTATCCAATCGATAGTTACAAATTATAAATATATGTAAATAATATGAGTTTTTTTATAATCCACAATACTCCAGTTTTCCCGGAAAATTGTGGATCTGAAATCTCCAACACAGGTAGTGAATCTGAGCCAGATATTCAGAAATCTTACATACCAATAAAAATAAAAGGATAAATACAATACACATAACAGATTACGTTTTTTTTGTTTGGTTGACAGATTTAATTAATGAAACCCTGACTATTTCATGTAGTTTGAATTTAACTGTAAAATGATTTTGTTTGAAATAAAAAATAGGACTCCAAAAGGTCCAAGATTCACAAAGACCTGACCCTTGATAAACGTAAATCGAAGATAAGATTAATATTATAACATAACTCGGGAATGCTTTCGTCGACGAATGGTTTTACTTATTTTTGATATTTTTATCATTGTTGGTTTTGATTGTTCTTTTGAACTCATCGATATGTTCGAAAGGATGTGGAGCGCCTTTGAATTGAATTTTCCTATGAAAACGGCGCTATAAAAAATATTTATGTACGCAACTACAAGTACGTGGTCAATAAAGAATGGTAGTTCATCTCAAAGATGATGGTTATTTTTCAATTAAATGTCGACAATTGTAAGAGTACCTTTTCTTTTGTAAAATGTACTGAAATTCGAATATATATATGTATTTATACATTTCGATAAAAAAGGAGGGGGGGGGATTTGGAATGTTTACTCAGTTTAATATAGTCGAGGATGTAGGTCATAGAGATACCCCCGTCGGGAAGTATGACAAATTGATTTTATCGGTTTATTTAGAATGAATAACGACCTTTGAATTAATAAAAATCGTTTGGAATCTTAATAATTATTAACGTTAATTTTGATTTTGGATGTTAGAGAAAATATACATCAATATAATAAATGTGCTAATAGATATATTGAACATATCATACACATATTTATAAATAAATACCGATCATAAGGTATTGATAGATATATTAAACATATATATTTATACATACATACATATACGTATTTATACGTAAATAAAAATAAAATTTATGTCTCCATTCGACCGCTTCATGGGGTAACTGAAAACATAGGTTATGAACTATTGGTTGACTTACCGAATTCGACCGTTAAAATAATTCCCAGACCGACTTAACACGTCATTATGTGGTCAGAACCCTAAAAAATAAAATGATCTGTCTGATAAATTGTCACCCTAGAGTCTGACCTAAATTAACTCCGTTTTTTTCCAGCGCATCCCAGAGTGTAGGATATTAGAATACAACGTTTTCGCCCTCTTTAAGAAAATACCTTAATATATACGTTCTAGTATAAATCCCAATAATAAGTTAGTTTTACATGCTTTAACTCCTGTCCGAGTGTGATACTCGGTGAGCGGGGCCTTTGTTATGATTCGATCACAACGAGATGATTGTTGAATCTAGAGTCTCGGAAAGCTGCTGCCGACAAAGTTATTTCATTATACAACCAGGAAAATTACACACGTACATCAGGAAATGGTAGCGAGTCCACTGCCCATCCTGTTCCTTCGCCTCGCAGTAAAATGGATAGGAAAGCCAATGACCAATAATCGTTTCCATCTATAAAATCCTAATGTGAAAACGTCCCCTCGCTATTGAACATCGTCAAAGGTAGGCATTGATCCATGACACCTTGGAATGTGAGTCCCCTCAAACAATACAAAAAGGCGGCACTATTCTGGGAAAATAACTCACCAGCGCCAGGATGGTAAGCAAACCAGGCCCATCCTCTAGACCAACAGGTACCCTCAACATCCAAAGTCCGGCTCTTTGTCCACGAGGGATAATTAGGCGAAGCCAGCCTGGCATGTCGTTCCCTTCTCCCGTATCTCTACGTTATAGAGAGCCTCAGGCAGTCCACTCGATCCACCCCTTAACCAGCGCACGCGGGATCCAAGGTGAAGGTCAATAAAGTGACGTACTCAAGTTGTTGATTATGAGTTAACTCAATAAAAGACAATTATATGGAAATTATTATGCACCCCTAAATGTATTTATGTAAAAAATAGGTATTTTTGAATATTTAAAGTTGACTACTGGTATCGAGTGAAGGTAATTGAACTATCTATAGTACTCGTTTAAATATAAAGTGATGTGCAACGAGAGGTTATAATAATATTCGTAATGAACTTAGATGTACCCGCTCGGGTACCTTAAAATGTATTTGCACACCGATAATTGATCAGAATGGCTTTGGTCAAGTATACAAAACATTTATCCAATCTAATCTCTGTAACGTTATTGGATTTTCAAATGTTAGGAAACGGGTTAATGTACTTGTTAGTAAATTAATAAAACTTACCATACTTCTTAGTGCATATCCAAAATATATTAATTTAATTTCACAACCAACACCGCAAAACATCAACTACCACTCTCACGTATTTTTTTGCATGCAAAACACCATGCAACCCTCGGACCGACTCCCTCTTAAAAACGCGACTTTTGCTCTCGTCTTCTAAAACACGTCCTCCTTACTCTCTGCCTTTCTAGAACCAACTACCCTCACTGCGTCCCCAAGACCAACTATTATTAAATAATATTTATTTTTATTGTTTTTTTTTCTTTCTATCCTCGTCGTTCGGAATAAAATCGACTTCATCAATTTAATTCCAACGGCATTATTTATATTTTAAATATTTTCAGTTGCATATATTTTTTTGTCTTATTTTACTTTTAAACGGATTTTAAATTAAAGATATTAATGAATTTAAATGGATCGTCATTCTTAGCTAGTCTTCCGAACTCAACTTGATTTAAAGTTAAATCATTAAATTTAGTTTTACCTATTTTTGTTATTAATTTTTCTTGACTTTAAAAATATTATTAATTTTGCACTAAACCTCATGTAATATAAATAATTAATTATCTCTAGTCTATAAATTTATTCCGTAAACCGAACACATTTGGTAAATCTTTAAGAATTTTATCAATTTTAAAACCGAAATAAAACCACTTAACTGAATTATATGAAACTTTTAAAGATACAAACTCAGATGTTTTAAATTTAAACTATGATTTAATTATTTATCATGGTTGATAATTTTATTATTATTATTCTATTTGTAGCACCATCTTTAGTTAATTCACCGAAGCAACTTTTAAGATCTTTAAACTAATTAAGTATTATTGATTTTGGAAAGTTCCAAATTTACTAAACTATTATTGAATTAGATCAGCAACTCTTTAGGAAAATTTAATAAAATAGATTATTATTAGTTCTAACACGAGACACTTTATTTGATGTATATATTAATCACTTTATTTATTATTACACTTCAATTAAACCACTGAAGCAACTTTTTTAAGAAAATCAAATTAAATAGACTGTTATTTACCTTAACATAAGACACTTTATCCATCATATATTAATCACTTTACTTTTAACACAATTTCAATTGAACCAGTGAAGCAACCTTTTTTAAGAAAATCAAATTAAATAGACTGTTATTTACCTTAACATAAGACACTTTATCCATCATATATTAATCACTTTACTTTTAACACAATTTCAATTGAACCAGTGAAGCAACCTTTTTTAAGAAAATTAAATCAAATAGACTATTATCAACTCTAATATAAGACACTTTGGTTGACTGCAAGACTAAAATCAAGATGAAAATTTTGAAGTCCAAAATACCATTAATTACTTTTGGTACCCGTCCGCGCCCGATCAACTACTTAATTCCCGGCGAACTCCTCGAATTATAAACAACCACCAGCCCTTATACCCAGTCCAATAATGAAAATGTCATAACTACTTTTTATACATACATTCCAAAATGTCCCCTACCAACTCGCAAGTATATATGTAAATAACACTAATTTCGGATGTAAACCTCCAATGTAAAAATTCGGGTAATACGGTCACCGCCCAAGTTGCTGTTCTACTCTATCTCATTAGCCAGGATCACATTTAGTCAATCTCTTTATTTTCCCCCTGGGGCATTCTCCTGTTCTTTGCTCAAAAAGGAAAATTTCAGATTCATGGTTTTTTTGATCTGAAGATAATATTTATTGCTAATTTTTTTGTCATTCATGACCTCGGATATCTCGTAAGTATAGTAATTATATTCCTATTGATTTATTTACAGATTTTAATTCTTAATTTTCCTCAACTTCATAAATTCTCCTCGGTCCTGATGATGACTATATATGCAATATTTTTTTATAGTGCATTTTCCGATGGTGACACGTTTTTTCTGGTCTAACATATGAATAATCGATTAAAGCATCTTTTATGTACAATTCTTAATTGATCCTAATATTGGTGTAAATATTTTACAATTCTAACCCTTTCTCACCTGTCAAAGTTAATGAATATACCTTTTCGGAATGATGTTTCAAAATGTTGCATTACTTCCATCTGGTCTAACTGCACTACCCCTCCACATGTACTTTCGTCGTCCATATACTGTCATCCCGATCGATTGATACCACCCTTGACTGATTTTTCATCACCTTTTACATATATATATTTTTTATAACTTCTCGGATGTTTCACTTTCGACTTCCGAATTTTTCTCGGATGTTTCACTTTTCGAATTCAACACTGGAAAAAAGAACGTTAACCCTATATTTGATTACAACACAAATTTTCACCTCCCTCTCACTAAAAATCGAATAAATTTATTCTTTATGATGGGTAATAACAATTATTTTTATAAAAATCCGATATAAATCAAAGTTTAAGCAAAACCCATTAGTTTTTATGGTTTATGGTACACTTCCTATTCTCACGTGTTAATTTAATCATCCCTAATTACCCAAGATCCATATTAGTTTCTCCGCTTATTCAAGTGCTCTATTCCCTTATGTCAATATAGGGTATAATCAACCCCGAAAGCTTGACGTAATGGTCGAACTATTCTAAATCTAGTAGTCAATATATCTCAACATTGGTAATGAATTCATTCAGTTTAAATTTTATAATTGATCGGTATGTCGTTTGTCTACATCCCTTTGTTCTCTTTTGCCCACAATCTTCTCACCTACAAGCAGTCTAGTTTCACTTCCTTCTGAAAATCTACGTTTCTGAAATTAGAAAATTGCTCTCCAATTACGCACCCATCCTGCCTGAATCATTTGTTAGTCTTGCCGAAATTTTCATACTGTATAATCCTTGTGTCTCCCTTTTTTCATCTGTCGAAACTATTGATCTTTCAAATATTTTCTCTAATTCATCATTTTTCCGCTTGGGCTTTACACAACGTGTTTTTCTGTCCAAAATCTGATTCACACCCACTTTTTCCCCCGTCCAAGATCACCTTCCAGTTTTTTTATTTGTAATAAAAAATTCGTTTTTTATATTTATCTCTGCCCTCGCTCTCGATGGTTCTTGATTCCCTCCAGATCCTGGCCTTCGGACGTTTATTATAATTAAAGTTCATTGCACTCTCCTACTATTGCCCTCTAACCTTTGTTTATAATATCGGCAGACGAACTCACCCCACCGTGTGAGTCCTTTTAGTAATAAATTATCTCACATTTTTGTTTATTTAAGCACGTTTTTCCCCCATTGGTCATTTCTTCTTTCGGATCGGTCCAATGAAATTAAATTATAATAAAAACGCCCCGCTTTTAACTACCATCTGGCGGGTTTACATTGAAATGCTTTCCTGAATTAAGCATCATTAAACAGCAACCCACTGTAATCAAAAGCTTCACAAGGCGATAGATGTCAACCGCTTCCGCTTTTCCAGCATGAAAGTTATGTATTTAAAAAAATATTTTCCAAGGTTTAGGGTAAGAAAAAGGTGATGGTAAGACCATTACACTCTTATGCGATGTAACGCACAACTTCATTTCTATTTTTAGTTCCGAAATTTTATTGTAATTGTAAAAATAAAATTAAAATTGTGAAGAAATGCTAGTAATCTATAAGTATATAATACAACTAAGTTATTGTTTTTACCATATTTTTGTTGACAAACAAAATCCGTTATATTCCAAATTCCCTTAGAAACCATCACTCACAAAGATTTTTTTTACTCGAAAGCCTCCTAAATCATAAATCATAAGAGCAATTTAATTGAAAAACGATGTTTCGCCTCAAAAGGTTTTTCGCATATGCCAAAATGAAATGTTTCATTCTTAAATATGATTTTCGTGTCGATGAATATTGCAAAAAAATCATTATGAATTCTGTTTAAGGTCAATTTTAAAATAGATGTATATTTCGTATTTTATGACTTGAAATAAATAAGGTGGTGGCGGGGCATAATATTTATTTATAAACTTGAATTATACAAGTCTATAGTCTTTAGTGTACCTACTACTAATGAAAGATTCAGGTAAACCAGGCTTTTAGGATAAACGTTAATTAATTCTCCTATTCCATTTTCTTATAGATTTTCTATAATCTATTTTGGTTTAAAAAAAGGTAAGTAGGTACTCAAGTTCTCTAGTACTTAAAGATGAAACATGTCAGTATGGTTAGATTTTCGTTTAAATTACTTCCTATATCATGAATGTGAGATCTAATTGAATGTTAGATTTATTTCTTAGTTATTGTGACATTTGTAGTGCGGTTCATTGAACCCATTGATATTTTAACTTTGCATTTTTAATGTATCACAATTTATTGAGGAGTTGATGAAATCTTGTAACATGCATAATATATATGGAATATTACGGTTTTATTTTACTATTGTTAATTTTATATATCGTTATTTATGTCATTAACGTGGGTCTATTTAAAAATTTCCTTCTACCTGTTTCTATAATAATCCTTTTGAGTATGTAATAATGGGCCAACATTGCAAACAAATCCTTTGGCATTCAATTAAAAAATTGTTTTATTACAAAAATACATAGTAGATGGTGACAAAAATTTCACCATACAAAAAGTTTCTCGAATTATAGTGAAGAAATTAATTCAATCACTTAAGATTAGTTTTACTACAGGAACTGATGGCATAGACGCTATAACAATTCAAATGTTGAACGTCAAAATTCTTAAATCACTTAAACACTTAATAAATACTAAATCAAATTTAATAATAACCTTATTAAATTTGATTTACATTAAATTTAAAAAAAAATTAAATGGAGTACGAATTAAACACAAAAACAATCAATAATAAATCCTAGCTTAAAAGAAGGCATTTATCCCAACTGCCTAAAAATGGAACTATTTATTCCTATCTATAAATCAGGATTAAAAAACAATATCAATAACTATAACAATCAAAAATCAACATGGCTACAGAAATAACAGAAACACAGAACATGCTATTACTATTTTGACGGTCTCCGTGGTTGAGTGGTTACAATCCTTGTCTACGAATCCGGAAGTCGAGGGTTCAAATCCGGCGTGCGCAAGTAAATTTTATTTGATTGAATTGTGTTATTTCAAAATTTATTCATTTAAAATAATATGTAGTATATTTGCGGTACATTCCAGAGTGGTAGATACTGTCAATATCGCCCTGGTGAGAGACCACCTTTCTGAATGGATGCGTTGCTAGAAATGGCTTTAACCGTGTTTGGTCACCAGATCTGAATAGCCAGGTACTTACCCACCTTCCTCGTCTCCATCTGACTCTCCTCAATACCTTCAGCCTCACAACATACCCCAATTGGGGATGCCATAATTTCACTGGATCCGAACGGTTGGGAACAGCTGGGAGACTTGTGTGGTATCACATAAAAAAGGTAAAAAAAAACTACAGTAACAGATATTATTCTTACTAATTTATACCCAAATAACAAAGTTAACTCAATATTCTTCACTTTATGCAAAACTTTTTAATAATATAAATACTTTTTAAAAAACTTATAATATTATATATCTCGGAATTAATGGAAATGAGCTAAATTGGCTCAAAGGTTTCATGACAGACAGAACTCAACAAGTTTTTATTGATGGCATAAAAAGTGATCCACTTTTGAACAAGTCCAGAGTGCCTCAGGGTAGGGCCCTTTAATATTTTTTATATACATCTATCATTATCTTTGTAATTTAAAAATTGATGGAAATATTGTAACATTTGCTGATTTGCTGAAAAATAAACAAATATTCCCTAGTTACGAATAACCAGACAAAATTTGAAAATGTCCTGCTACCATCACAGTAAGAGGAAGATGTTGCTTATTTCATAATGGAGGACTTGAACTCACAACGCTTGTGTGAGACCAAGACCTGACCTACCAAGACCTGACCCATCAAGCCGACTCCCAGAAGAAAGTATTCACTAAGACTGAGATTTTTTTTACTATTGGCTGAAAAATAACAAAATAACACTATATACAAAAAAAAACTTAATATATAACACATAGTATATCTCAAAGAGGGCAGCTACCCCCAACCTTCGACCTAAAATTACACATCTGTTTACAAGTTAATTCAATTTGTCAATGCGAAAAAAGCGAAAATGTTGAAAATATTTCATATTTAGGAATCATAATTGACACACACCTATGCTGAACTGACCACAACAAAACTGAATAAATAAAATTCTCCTAAAAAGTACTAAGAACATGTTCCCGTGCACTATTTGAAGCACAATATATTTTGCTTTCTCAATCCATAATCACATATGAACATATATTGGGGAAGTGCAACTAATATTTGTATAAACCCACTAGTTAAAGCACAAAAGACAATAATTAAAATTATTCTTCAAGTACCATACTCTACAGATTTGCCTTCATCTCTTTAAATCTAATTTTCATAATCCCCTATAATTCCAATCAATTATTTTAATAAGATCTACAACAAACTACACCCTTAACATCAAATTAAAATGCACCACCCATGGACAAAGACATATTAAATACTATGTGATTGAACTATATAATCACAAAACAAATAATAGAGAAAACAACACATTTAATGAAACTTAATATCTCGATCAAGATAAAAACATAAGAAACCGATTTTTTCCATAACTTGATTACACCAAATCAAACATAACATAACAACATTTACATTAAATATTAATAATTAATTTGTATTTGTATCTTTTTTCAATCTTTTTAGTATTTTTTTATTATTTTTCTTTAACGTAATTGTATAACAATTTCGCAATAATACTATGTCATAAATAGGTGAACACCTCATTACAGGTTCTCCTAGTGAGGCGTTCACGATATGCTAAGATATATTAATAATTTACTGTACATTCACAACAATCTACATAAAAGTTTCTTGTATATATATTCATAAAATGAATTATAGAACAATGAAGGAGTATGACCGGGGAGAGCAGCCGAAATGCAGCCGTGCAGGTAGATGAGAAGTTACGATAAGTACAGACGTAATAAGAAAAGGGACCAAAAGGCAACAACCCTATCTGACCATAATCCATTTTATAAGAGAAAGAAGCTGTTTATGCCGTGGGTTAGCTGATCATCCGGTATGGATCAATAATATCACTTAAGCCTCATCAAATACAAAAAATAAACGCAGTTCTCTCAAAACCATGTTTTACGTATTGACAATGACGATGCCCAAATTTGGAAAATATATTTAGTAAACCTAGTAGGTATATTTAATTTGAGTAATATAATTGGATCGATACAATTTTAACTTTTTGAATAACTCGAATATGGGTAAAAATGTCGAATGTGTTAACAATGATCACAAAGCTCATAACGATTGGTGTTTGTTTTTTTTTCAAATGTCTACAACTTCCGGAATACTGGTTGCTAATAGAAGTGTTTTCTCCTCACCGTTGTTTTTAAACATAGGAAATCGTATATCAATGTTTTTTTTGTATACATGTAATAAATGTGCGTACAAAAATTCAGAAAGAAAACTCTAATGGTTTTGAAATTATTAAATCCTACTAATCATTTTCAAAACAGCATACTACTTTATTTTTTACATTATTTCCATACGAGAGGTTCTGAGGGTATAGGGGGATGGGTAGGAATCTGGGAATAAATTCAGAAAGAAAACTCTAATGGTTTTGAAATTATTAAATCCTAATAATCATTTCCAAAACAGCATACTACTTTATTTTTTACATTATTTCCATACGAGAGGTTCTGAGGGGTATACAGGGATGGGTAGGAATCTGGGAATAATTTCAGAAAGAAAACTCTAATGACTTTGAAATTATTAAATCCGACTAATCATTTTTAAAACAGCATACTACTTTATTTTTTACATTATTTCCATACGAGAGGTTCTGAGGGTATAGAGGGATGGATAGGAATCTGGGAATAAGTGTGTCCAGGAGTGATAGACGTATTTTTTCCACCTCACGAGAACGCCACTGTAGTACAGAGGATATACAGGTAACTATACTGCTACCCCATTGGGCGGCATTGTTAGGCGGATTAAGGAAGGGGTTGTAATTTGTTAATGCGGGCCTTGAAGAGGCCCGGATTAAATGTAGGCGGAAAGACGGATGCCGGTAGCTTGTTCCATATATTCGCCGATTTACACAAAACGAGTCGGAGAAACGACCCGTTCTCACGAAGCCAACATCAAATGTGAACAGATGTTTCGCTATTGTCCGTCGTGTTTCACGCACGTATACCGGCGTGTAACGCTCCTAGCTATTTCGAACAGGCTCCATTGAAATATCTGTAAAACAGACTCAGCATACCTACATTGCGTCTGTGCATTATAGATATAATGATATCTACATGTTTCGAAAGCAATGCTTCCATCGTCAGGAAAATATGAATACAAATGTGTTACAAATAAATAATACAAATGTATTCATATATTCCTGACGATGAAAGCATTGCTTTTGAAACATGTATATTTAAAAAGTTGTGAATACCAATTATATTTTTAAATTCGTTTATTAATATTTTCGACACCACCTGCAACGGCGTTATATTGCTTTTTCTTAAGTTCATGTCCCTCATATCTAGGATGAACGAAGTATGTATTGTTACGTAACCTCAGTAGATTCCTGAAAGGGGTACTTGCCTCTTGTAAAAGGACACCAGCGCCAGAAGCGGCCGCAATCAAGACCTCGCATAAAGAAACATCCACGCTCTGCTCAACAACACCATTCATTCCCCGCCCGGAACCCGCCTCGGCAGCACACTCACTCGCCTGCACTGAAGATGGCCTCCCGACCCGTCGCACTACGTCTCTAAGAAGCACGCAAGTCGCCATCTCGGAGGGCTGATATTTGCCTCCACGGAAACCCCATTGCCACAACGACCTAAACCGTGAGCTGTCTTTACATTTTCCCCTCTGTTGGTGTTGTAATTTATTCAAGTCCCAGTTTACATGCCCGTTTTAGAGAATATCAGAGAGAATTTGCCCGTAACCTTCTTTTGAGGTTAGGTTAGCCTACTGTTCACCATAACTACATTCACCATGTCTGTACCTTCCTCTGAATTAAACCACTGAGTCTGAAAGTATACGGTAGTTTCATTTGACAAAGTATTCGAGTCTGGTTCCCAATTATAAGACTGCCTGTCGGCCTATGACCCTGCAGAAGAGCTCCTTGGCCTGCCGAAACTGAGCTAGTCAAAAGTCCAGAGCCGAGCTAACTGGAGGGACACCCCTCACCGGGTAAGTCTGTACAAATGCTCTGTCTCCCGTAACTGCACTTTCCCAACCTTCCTCCTCTCCTTCTCCTGCGTTCCTACATCCAGCCCAACCCATTATCATTACAGTATGAAGAATGAGCTAATTATGAATGTAAGTAAGTCTAAAGTCATGGTGTTTGAAAGAGAGAGTACGAAAACAGTGTGAAATATAGTTGTGATTGATGAATACTTGGAGCAGGTCGATGAGTTTGTGTATTTGAAAAGTATGTTTACGAGAGATGGAAAGACCGATAGGGATATTGAAAGAAGGGTGAATGTAGGAAACTCCATTAACGGGGGACTAAACGCGTTTGTGCAAACAAAAAGTTATCCAAAGAAGCGAAACTAGCAGTCCACAATGGAGTGCTGATACCAACCCTGTTGTATGGCAATGAGGCATGGAACTGGCAGAGGAAGGATGAAAGTAGACTGAATGCTGTAGAAATGAGATCTCTGAGACAAATGTGTGGTAAAACCATTTATGATTTTGTGAAAAATTTTGAGATTCGTAAAGAATGCAAGTCTGATGTAAGCGTAGTGAGCAAGATTAAGAAAGAGACGCTTAGATAGTTTGGGCATGTAGAGCAAATTAACGAAGAAAGGATTGTAAGGAGAATATATGACGCGAATGTGAATGGAAGAAGAATCCGGGGACGCCCGAGGAAGACATGGCATGTTCAAGTGAATCAAATACCTGAGTCGGGCCATATCAGAAGTCGGATTAACAAAAGAGAATGTATGAGACGTTGAATGAAAGTGAATTAAGCAAGACGTGTATGCCAAGATTGAGTTGTTTGGCGGTCCGTCCTCTTTGCCTACCCCTGCGAGGAAACGGCGTGATGGTTAGTAAATTAGTTAGTTAAATTCATGTATGTCGATGTAAATAAATGAGGAACGATTATTGCTAAAACCTTAAACTACCAACCACTTCAACGTGGTGGGTAAGACACAAGTTAGTTTATTTTATATTTATTTTGAGGAACTAAAACATGTTTAGATTGTGGTTGGATGGTGCAATCAATTCCGATAATTATATCAAGGAAGAAATTTTTACAAAAAATTACCAGATTAGCAGAGATTCAAAAAACTTAATATGTTCTGTGACCCAGTATATACCAGTTATCCCTACTTCAATTGGAATTAATTAAAATGAACTCTCCGCCACGTATAAAGATTTTCAAATGATGAGATACAACTTCGTACTGCATGCTACATCTTCGCTTATTCAAAATATTTATTTAACATACAGCTCACGGAAAATATATTGCCTGTTCGTGAAAGTCTTATTGAATTGAAATATAAAGGTTCCAAACGTACGGTAGTTTCACCTGTTTAGTTGTCTTTCATTTCGGTGTTGTTTTTGTAAGTTGCTTACATCCGAAGACAGCGACTAGTATGGAGGCGAAATAAGTCGCAGTAATTCAGACAATATAAGTATAAGTATAATTAATTAGATTAAGAACGTGGATGGTTGTATTTTGTATCATTCAATTAACCATTAAGTACCTGCTAAGTAATACTATCCGCAATTAGCCATTTTAGTAAAGCAGATAGCTAAGAATACATCTTTTAAACAAAATGATCGCGAAAATCATACAGCAATACAATATAAAGGGATATTATTTATTGTTCTATAAATATTTCCTCCTATAAGTATAATCTGCGATAATTTGTGACAAGGTTGAAGTGAGCAGATGAGATCGTGAATGCATTTTGTCTTTTATCATGCATAATTTTTGAGAAACTAACCTAAAAATCAAGAATTAAGTTTATTTTTTCAATTCCTAAGAAATTTAAATTCATGCGATAAAACTCGAAACTTGTGTGATATGTATAATACAGCATTTAATAAATCTGAAAAAAGACTTTGGATTATGATTTTATACTCTTTTATGATATATATATTTTTAAAGGATGACCCTTATGGAGAGGCTTAATATTGTGCTTTAAGATTTTCGAAAAACGTTTGAACGCCCTATCTAAATATAGAATAAGTCACAAATTTAAAATACAGGGACGGCATAAAGGAAAAAAATTAAATAGGGTTTCTTATTATTTAAATAACACAGCCAACCTCAACGGCCACCTTATTACACTCTGAATAAAAATGCATTAAGAATGCCTATCGTACGAATCAGTATTTAGGGCGTTAATGTCCGTAATATATATTTATAAATAACATTATAAAAATATGACACTTTCATAACGAGTCTATGTAGACATTTCACACATTTATACACATCCAATAAAATCCCATCCGTTGTGTTGATGTAGCACCAAGATATATCTACTCGCACATGTTCAAAAATACTAAAAGCGTTGAAAACGTAGGCGTGCCACGGCTGACATAATCCAGGCCCTTGAATTGATGTCAGATGATTTTCTTATCGTATTCATCGGCATATTTCACTAATTTCCGATTCTATTCCTAATATTCATTAATGACATCATAACTTGTTTCGACAATGTAGAAGTTCTACTTTTTGCCGATGATATTAAATTATACCAAGAAATATCCAATATTAGCGACTGCATAATCTTACAGTTAAACATCGATAGATTACATAATTGGTGTATCGCTATTAACTTATTTCTCAACTTCGAGACACTGACATTTTGTCGAATCAAAACCCCGTTATCATTTAACTACGCTATAGATAACAAAATCTTGCAAAAAGTCAACGAAATTAGTGATCTCGGAGTTTTGTTTGATACGCAAGTAAATTTTGTAAATCACGTACAACAAATAACTAAGGAATGTATGAAGACACTGGGATTTATAATTACAACTATTAAAGAAGTTATAAAAATCATATATTTGTCATCAGTGAGCAGCATATTAGAATACAATTCAATAGTGTGGTCCCCATACCATATCATTCATATAAAAAATATTGAACGCGTACAGCCCAAATTTTAACGTTTTATTAACTTCAAACTACACATACCAATACAACACATAAACTATACATTCTTGCTAAATACACTCAAAATACACACTCCTAAAGAAAATAACAGACTTAACTTTTTTATCTCCTGCAACTAATCAACTTCAAAGTACCTCATCGATAAACTCGGCAAAATATGTTATTCAGTAACAATAATTCTGGGACTAACTACCAAATGCATGCATCCATTTCTCGTCTACATATACTTGGAAATAACTTCACCTCTTCTATAGATATATTTAATATAAGTTTAGCCATGTTTAAAAGATACCTGAATCATGTTTTTATGTTGCAACAATTGGAAGAGCATCACATAAGAGCTATTGTTTAATTATGTTTTTTTTAAATATTTTTTTTTTATAAATTATCTTTGTACTTATCTAAAATCCAAAAACTTGTTCCTCTTTTTTCTTTCTATGTATCATATACTATATTATAAATTATGCAATTTAATACATTTTTACACCATCCGAAATATAAAAACACGTTGATTTTCTTTTTTCACAATGTCATGCACTCATATTATATTATATTATATAGGCTATTACTATTTTTATAAAAAAAAAAGAAAAGTATTATATACAAATTAAAAACCTTTCCCTTTTAAAATTCTCTTTGTCATGCACTCATACATTATTATACATACATATATATCATAAATATGTTACACTTATATACCAATTCTGTATCATGTTATTTTTTTGTTAACTTTTTTTTTCTTTCTGTACACAAAATCATTTAAATGTTAAAATATGTGAAAGCCCATTGGTGCGTTAATAAATAAATAAAAATAATCATTAATTTCAGTTATTACCGTAAATTATTTAAAGTTCTTTTGTCCTACCGTCAAAGTACAGGTTTTTTTCAATTATATTTTTGGTTGGTTTGCCAAATAGTTAAAGTTTAGGTGAATACGCCATTTTAACCCTTTCAAAGCTCCCGTTCAGTATTCGGAATTCCGACTCGATATATGCAAAGTCCTCGTCCGGCATAGTAATTTGCATCCCGGGCAATGCCGGGGCAGATTTGCACATCAAAAGGCAAAGTAAACTTACTCGGAATAAAATTTTAATAAAATAATCCGCGAGTTTTCCTCGACGATGTACCGGCGTTACGAAAATATTTATTAAATTCAGTGTACGAGGATGTGAGTTTGTTAACTTACGAATTAACGCGAATGTTTTTTTTTTTTAAAGACTAACATTCCCGATTTACGAATAACCTGACAATATTTGAAAATCTTCTACTACCATCACAGTAAGCGGAATATTTTGGCTGTGTCGTGATGGAGGACTTAGCCAACCGAGGAATTGAACTCATGACGCTTGGGTGGGACCCAGACGTACTGCCAACTCAGCCACTGAGCAAATCTCACCTAACCTAACCTGACCTAACCTCACCTCACCTCAAATAACCTTATTTAATCTAATCTAAACTACTCTCTTCATACACAACCTAATTTAATCATCACGCCGCATCTTTTCCCCACAGGGGTAAGCAGAAAACCTTAAGTTAGTGTGCTTCATTCACATTAATGCATCGTCTCATACATTTTTTGTCGTTCTGACTCTTCAAATGACTCGACTCAAGTATTTAATTTAATTTAAAAAAAAAAATTTAAAACCAGTGTGACGTTCAAACGTAAATACCAACATTTTTAGTTTTTTGTTCTAATTGCAAGTTTTCATAGGTAAAATAATTTTCAAGGTAAAATTTTTCTAAGCCCGCCAAAACGATCCAAATCTATGGCCGGTCGTTTTTGATAAAGTTTTGAGGTTACAATGTCAAATGTCAAAACAAGGATGAGTTTTACCGTACATAATTTCATATTCTATTCATAGTAAACCATAACTAAAAATAAGTAATACAATTATGTACCTGTTCATAATTTTAAACCCAAAGAATAATAATAGTATTGAGCATTAATATTATCATAATATCCGTATTGATAATTGATTTGCTCACGAATACTCTAATTTATTTAACTAATAATAGTATTTTATATCAAACAATAATTATAGAGCTTAAAATCACTCAAATTAAGTTTATATTTCGTCAAAACTAAAAAATACATATTTAAAATACAAAACAAAAGTGAAAAATAAAATTGTTCATACTAATCTAAAAACAGATGTTCCAAATGGAATGGTACCAACATAACAAGGTGTTTTGACAAGTTCTACGTGTGTTTTGACAAGTTCTATGATATATAAAAATCATTGTAAGTTTGTTTGTTTGTCCTCGATTTTCTCGAAAACTACTTGACCGGGTTCGTTGAAAATACCACGGTTTGTTTTTATTATTGCCGGGAAGGTTTAGACAGTAGTTTGAATGAAATCCAATACGTAAAACTGTTGCTATAACGTTTTATAATTAGTATGAAAAACATTGAGCCCGCCATGTCTTATTTAGGTTAGCCCATAGATATAACACTCTGGTTAGCCAAAGATTCAAAAGAAAAAGATTTTTTTGAGTAGAATATTTTCAAAGTGGAAAACACGAGTAGGTACTTACTTTATGATTTAGATATATTTTGAAAAAAAAATAAACGTTTGGAATGAACAAATGAATGTTTCTTTATTTGGAGATAGTTACTTTCGCTGTTAAATCAATTATTGTACCCGAGCAAGGCCGGGTACACATCAGCTAGTATATAATAAAGGTTGTTTATTCAGAATTGGCGTTTGCTCTATATGAATACATATTTTTAAAGAAATTATATTTTTCATTGGAGTTCGAAATTTTGAAAAAAACGTACTTTTTTTTACTATTGCATGAAGCTATCACTTTGTGGTTATCCATTAAAATCAAATGAAAAAATCAAACTTTTTACCCTTTTTTGTTCGTAAAATTGCCTGATAAATCCGGGCACAGTTAGTTTTTCGTGAAGTGATCTGTGTCACATGAATTTCGCTACTGGAAAAACACAAAATAATCTAAAGTCAAAATTGAGGGTTCTTTGCCTTTCTGCGAATTCTGGTGGGATTTGAATTCTTTTGGACAAGAGAGGCTTTCAAATTTTGATAAATTTATTCACATAATGCGATAATGGTAAAAAAAGATCCCCAAAAAATCCTTGTATTTGTATATTTTATTAAAAAAAGGGTTTATTTTCAATTGATAATCCGGTGAGGCGGTAAACGGAACTAACCCTGCTGTATGGCAGTGAGGCATGGAACTGGCAGAGGAAGAATGAAAGTAGACTGAATGCTGTAGAAATGAATGAGAGATGAATGTATGGTATAACAATTTGTTGTGAATACCGCACAAGAGTCCCAACTGCTCCCAACCGTCTGTAGCCAGTGAAACTGTGGCATCCCCAATTGGGGAATTTTATGAGGCTGAAGTTAGAGTGGAGTAGAAGGAGAGGGAGAGAGGAAGGTGGAAAATACCTGTCTATTTAGATCCGGTTACCAAACACGGCTAAAGCCATTTCAAGAAACGTTTCAATTCTGAATGGTGGTCCCTCACCAGGGCGATACTGAGACTATATTCCACTCCGAACGTGCTTATTATATTATTTTTAATGAATTAATTCATTAAAAATAACATGTGGTATATTAGCGCACAGTGAACCAATACAAATTAATTGAATTAAATTTGCTTGCGCACGCCGGGATTTGAACCAGCGACCTTCGAATTCGTAGTCGAGAGCCTTACCACTCGACCACGGAGACCATCAAACCCGCAACCCCCTGCAATATTCATATTGTGTTTGTACTGCCGTGGTATTTGTATTATGTGATCCCGCCGTAGATGAATATCGTCTATGTTTTTGATGTTGAACTCTTTTTATTTACTTATATGCTCAGTGCATCGACAGCCAAAGTAGAGGGCTGTGGAGAAATAAGGATTAGGGGTAAGTCTTTGGATGCCATCTTACCCTTCCTATTTTACCCCGTGCATATTTGAGGAAATCAATTATAACTATTTAAATTGTGAAAACGATAATTTATGAACCATAGTGTTTTAAATATATTTAATGATTTTCAAGTATTGCAGCCCTGGATAGCCAGGCTCTTTTAATCTTCATTTACCCTTCTTTCTCATTCTTCTCTTCACTGCACATTCCCCAATATTAACAGCCCTCATTAATAGCAACAAAATTCGTGTAAAAGTATTGTCCAAAAATGTGTCACTTAATCAACGAATTAAGGGATAAATTTAAAAAATTAGGAAGTACAACTCCTCGTTTTAATAAAAAAAGGAATACCTTCCACAACACCCCCGATAAAAGCATTGTTCTTTATTAAGAAGTTTTATGATATTTTACTAAATTCCATAAAATTCCTTTCTTATCTATTTTAGATACAAAAATTATTATTTTAAACACATTTAGACGCATGAAATATTTTCTGACAGGATTATATTTTTAATTGGTGATGAAGCAATCTTCCCAACAAGCCCTCCATTGATATGCGTGGTGTAACCTTAAGTGACCAGCTCAGGTATGGGGGCTCCATCGAAGCCAGAATCAAGTTAGCCTCTCAGAAGCTGGGCGTACTGTACAGAGCCCGCACATACTTGAATAGTAAACAACTGCTAACCCTGTAAAAATCGCAAGTGCGCCCTACTGTAGAGTTTGGCAGCCACCTCTGGTCGGAAGTCCCAAAATATCTGAAAAAAACCCTTGACTCTGTGTAGAAACGGGCGGTCCGTTTGATAGATTCGCCTATTTTAACAAACGAACTGCAATCTTTGGAGCACAGACGTCAGGTGGGAATGCTGTCCTTGATCTACGGGTATTTTAATGGAAGATGCTCTGAGAAACTAGGGTCATTGATCCCTTCGGCACCGATGCATAATCGGGAAACACGTCAAATGCGTTCCCAACATTTGCACACGGTTGACATTTGTCACATGACAACGGGTCGCTTCTACGGCTCGTTCTTATTTTCAACAGCTCGGCTGTGGAATGATCTGCCTATGGCATATGGTTATATCAATAAAGTGGTGAATACAAATTAATTTTTAATTCATTTATGAATAATGACGCCACAAAGTGAATACCGATATTTTGAAGAAATTGTCGAATTATTTACTTCTGAAGCATGAAATAGTGCATGAGATCTCCTATGAGTAAATTTAATTTATAAATATTATAAAAAAGTTTATTTTGAAAAATTCTTAATGTGAATATGGCACGAGAAGTGCCTGTAGCCAGTGGTACTAAGGCTCCCCCAATTGGGGAGTGTTTAATATACTGTACAACCATTCCTTTTCGAACATTATTTTATCTAATGAAACTGTACCAGATTCAACTGATAATAATTAACTCGCAGCATCCGTATTCACGGACAGCTGCGATACTATTTATCACCGAGATAAACCCGGGGCGAATGATTTACCGCTGTCAGGGATCGAATTCGCCAAAAGGCGATATATCTCGCGGGTAATACGGTAATTACTGGGGATTTATTACTTGTTTATGAATACGAGCCCCGCGGCTGCCAAACTGATACTCAGTCATATAATACCATACACCGTGTCTTACCAAATTATTATTATCGAATTGAAGATATCAGAGCATTTTGGAAATATTATGGCCCGGCATTAAGTACAACTCGGGAACAATATTATGGTTTTTCGGACAAATTTAGCTCAAATCCGAATATAGGTCTGTTAAGCGTTAATAGTAATATCGTTTTATCGGATTATTAGAATTGCTTTTTTCTTAATGTTATTCTTTGTTTTAACTTTGTATAATTCAAATAAGTATAATAGACAATTTTTAATTAATTTATTGAAGTTTAAAAATTAATCGTCGAAGAAGATAATATTAACATAACCTAAATGAAACATGAAACCGAAAAAAACAACACAAAATAAAAAGATTTTTTTAATAATAGATGTCTCATATAAATAAAACTCGGAATTTATCCGAGACACTATCTAGTTTGCAATTGTGTTCGTGAACTTTTTAATCATTATAAAGATAACTGCCAATAATATGGGATTAAAGAAAAATGGAGGATGATATTGACAAAGTGTTAAATCGGAAATATGATATCGATGAAGACGTAATAAATTGAACTGGTCTCATTAGCTTAGTCGGTAAAGCGGTTGTCCCGGAAAGATAGAGGTCCTGGGTTCGAGTCCAGATGCGACTGATATATTTTTTTATTTTCTGTTTTTTTTCGTTTCATGTTTCATTTAGGTTATGTTAATATTATCTTCTTCAATAAATTAATAGACAATATACCTCAATTTACTGTACCTTTCTATGGCTTTCAAATTTAAAAAAATATAAAGTGCATCAACTGCATTATTCCTTCTTCTTTTCTCACGAAAATCTCATTAAACAGCAGCCTTCATTAACTTACTCTAGAGATATTCAAGCTTCGCTAAACCATTGCATGAATGTAAGTAAGTCTTAAGTCGTGGTGTTTGAAAGAGAGAGAACTAAAACAGTGTGCAATATAGTTGTGAATGATGAATACTTGGAGCAGGACGATGAGTTTGTGTATTTGGGAAGTACGTTTACAAGAGATGGAAAGACTGATAGGGATATTGAATGAAGGATGAATGCAGGAAACTGCATTAACGGAGGGCTGAACGCTGTTGGCGCAAATAAAGATTTGTCCAAAGAAGCGAAACTAGGTGGAGTGCTGATACCAACCCTGATGAATGGCAGTGAGGCATTGAACTGACAGAGGAAGGATAGAAGTAGACTGAATGCTGTAGATATGAGATCTCTGAGACGAATGTGTGGTAAAACCATGTATGCTCATGTGAAAATTGTTGAAATTCATAAAGAATGCAAGGTTGATGTAAGCGTAATGAGCAAGATTAAGAAAGGAACTCTTAGATGGTTTGGGCATGTAGAGCGTATGAACGAAGAAAGAAGTGTGAGGAGAATATATGACGAAGAATGGAAGAATAAGCCGGGGACGTCCGAGGAAGACATGGCACAATCAAGTGAATCAAATACTTGAGTCGGGCCATGTCACAAGTTGGAATAAAAGAACAGAATGTATGAGACGTTGTGTGAATGTGAATGAAGCAAGAAGTGTATGCCAAGATCGAGTTGTTTGGCGATCCGTCCTCTCTGCCTACACCTGCGGAGAAACGGCATTATGATTAATTAGTTAGTTAGTTAGATAAACATACATATTTTCAGTGTTAATAATTCGTGTTTTAATCTACCAAATAACAATAATCATTTTGTGCCAACTTCTCGACCCAACTCCATAAATCCATAAAGTTCAAGACTTACAACCTTGGGCTGATCGGGGACTTCCTGGTACACACAACGGTCATAAGCATGGATAGCACCGATATTACACCTTTTGTCTATGATTTTAAAAGAGGAGCGTGTTTCTTTCTAAAAAAATGTCATCGTGATGTTTGATAGTATCAACAACAGCTGTTTATTTTTACGCGGGATTTATTTATGAGTTGATTTTTGATAAAGTCCTCCACACCAATCAGCATCTTTCCATATGCGAGAAACCTAATTATAAATACTATTTGTGTTGCTGGAGGCAGTGCATTATTCATAAAATTTTAACGAACTAACCGTTGAAAACAAATTGTGTTCTAACATTGGAACTTTAAAAATCTCTCTGTTAACTGCTTTATAATGAAAATAATCCTTTATCAATTAATATCATCGATATTCCTAATCGCTCGATGAATCATTGAAGTCCATACTGACAAAATTTGGCAATTTACGAATTTGCGTAAATTTTGGCAAGATTAACGTGAATGTCAAATTTGACAGATGATATTTTTCAACTAGATCCAATCCTTATTTGAGGCTGGCGAGAATTAGCACGGTTAATTTTTAGCAAGGAGTCACATACTTAGCAAGGACAATGATCGACTGATATACAGGCCCTAAGAGAATTGTTCTACTGTTTTGAATATTATGAAGATTTGTATTTTTTCTGTTACATCTTGTCATTTTTATTAAAAAAATTAATACCCTGACTGCCCAGAGCCAGTGGAACTATGGCATTCCCGATCGGGCTACCTATGCTGTAAGGCTGAAGGGAGTGGGGAAGGATAAGGGATTAAGGGATTGGAAAGAGGCAGGGTTGGAAGTACCTGGCCATCAGCGGCGTGCAGTCCATAACGGTTGAAAATCTGTGCCCACCCCTTAAAAATGAACCATTTGAGAATGTATTAAAAATATTTTTTTTTTTTGTATACAAATAATAGGTACAAATCTTGTTTGATTATTTATTCAAGTGGCTATCACGATCAGCGGAAGATGATAATGAAATATAAATAAGTAATAATAACATCTAATTAAATGGTAATAAAAAATATTTATTTATGAAATACCTGATATTAAATGGAGATATTTACATGAAGTAGATACATTAGATCACCATACTAGGCGTCTGCCTGTTACATGGTGACCAATGGAGTATAGTTAATTTGTATGAAGTCTAGTGTAAACATATGGATTTAGTATGTTAACATGCTGAAAAGAATGTTAATAAAATATAAATAAATTATAATAAAATATAAATAAATTGTAATAAAATATTAATAAATTATAAATAAATAATAGTAAAATATAAATAAATGATAATAAAATATAAATAAATGATAATAAAATATAAATAAACGATAATAAAATATAAATAAATTATAATAAAATAAATAGAAATGATAATAAAATATAAATAAATTGTAATAAAATATTAATAAATTATAAATAAATAATAGTAAAATATAAATAAATGATAATAAAATATAAATAAATGATAATAAAATATAATTAAATTATAATAAAATATAAATAAACGATAATAAAATATAAATAAATGATAATAAAATATAAATTAATGATAATTAAATAAAATGTCCACCTTGAAAACCAATTTTCGAGCCTTTTACTTAAAATTACAGTACTTATTTTATATATAACTTGAAAGCTTACGGTCTTTAGATTTTTTGTCTTTAGAAACCTTATACATATTCCTAACTACCCTTGCAAAATTTATAGAATAATCTTCCGTAAGTTCTTGTATTAATAGTCTACAAATTATGTATTTTTAATGCCTCCCTTTGACAGACGGATTGCAGTCTTTGGAGCAAAAACGTCAGGCGAGAATGCTACCCTTGTTCTACTGGTATTTCAATAGAAGATGCTTCGAGGAACTAGCTTAATTGATCTCTTAGAACATAGTTTGCATCCTGGATGAGTCAACCTTTCGTACCCTTAAATCCAACTTATCTCAACGATTATAACATAAAATTATAGATAAATTCATTAATTAAATTAGGCAAAGAATCCAGTCTACCTTCAAGGGCGCTTTTAATAGCGTCAATTTGCAGCTTCCTTTTGATTGGTAGGGACAATTAATAACGTGTCAAGTGGCGTGCTGTGGATATTTCCAATGGTCACAAATCATTTCGTTATTGAATGAGAGTGGAAACGATTGAAAAAATCTTCTTAAATGAATCACAAGTTTTCAACGTGGAATAGTAACCATAAAAAAAACCACACACTCAGTATCATTTAGAGCATATTATTGTGACTTATCATTTTATTGTGACAATTCAACTTCAGCGTAGCAATATTATTCCCCCATGCGACCGATTCAACATCTGGGGAACAAATATTTGGATGTTGTTGACATATTTGGCACATCAATGTTAGAGTATAACCATGCGTACGGTTTTTTTCATCGAGTAGAGCTAGGTTATTTGAAACTATTTAACTCTGGATAAAACCGTCAAATTATGTTGTTTCTTTTTATATTAATTATAATACATATGTACCTTTTCAATATTATTTGTAAATGTTTGTGTAAAAGCCTGTAAAGGGCGTAAATAAATTTCAATATCTGATTGTGGATACACCGTCAATATCTGATGGTGGATAGGATGTTGTGAGCCGTTAATAATTGCGTTGACCGACAGAAGCAGAACAAAAATTTAGTCGATTCCTTATTGCTGAGGATCTTGACCCCCACTCCAATCTTTCTGGTGCGGTGCAGACACCGACGTGATGCCTGTGAATTTTGGTCACTTCAACGCATTGGTGACCTTCCTATGTTTCTCCTGCCTTCCACTTTGCCAGTGACCGTGAGCTTCTCCAGATTGGAGTTCTCGGTTTGGCGAGCAACGTGTCCAAAGTATTCGAGGATACGCTGTAGGCAGACAATTGATAACCTATCAAAGATGCCAAGCTCTTCCAGAATTGATGTCCATGGAATCCTGAGCGTTTTTCTCCAGCACTACATTTCAATGGCGTTTCTCCGCTTCCTTTCACTGGCTCTCCATGTTTCCACACCGTAAATATATAAGGGAAAAATGAGCGCCAGGATGAATCTCATCTTGGTGGTCTTCGGTATACCTCTGTCTCTCCATAGCGGATTTTTTTACTGCAGTATTAAAACAGACAGATTTTCGTCTTGTTAGTTAAGATGTACAATAGTTCAAGGGTTGCAATTAATAATCGTTAGGGGTTAAGTAATCGGTTCAAACCGCCATTTCGGCAATACACAATTACGCGTGGCGTACCACTTCAGTTAGCAATAGGTGTTCAATTGTACACTGTTCTCAAAACTACCGCAATATATGACAATGGCAAAGAGCAATTATATTTTTATTTTATTTTATTTATTCATCTAACTAACTAACTAACCATCATGCCGTTTCAAACAAACAACTCGCTCTTGGCATACACTTCTTGCTTCATTCACATTCATACAACGTCTCATACATTCTGTTCTATTATTCCGACTTCCGACATGGCCCGACTCAAGCATTTGATTCAATTGATCGTGCCATATCTTCTTCAGACGTCTCCGGCTTCTTCCGTTCACATTCGCATTATATATTATCCTTACACTCCTTTCTTCGTCCATTCGCTTTATATGCCCAAACCATCTAAGCAATTATTCAACTATACAATCTTAATGTTATAAAAGCCTTATGGTACTGTGTCTGTCTCACTAGGAGAAGCTGTGTTAAGAGCAGACAAAGTTTACAGTTTACAGTATAATGTAGTATCGTATCATGCTCATGGGATGTTTTAAAAAAATCATTGAATTTTGATCTGTCTTAGATAGTCAATCCAAATTTTGGTGTCTAATTCATATTTATTGTCATTTGTGTTAAGTCTAATGGCCAGTGGAAGTACATAATTTACCTTTGTTGCAAAACATCTAAAATTTCTTTGACCAAATGTTGTTTTAGCGAAAGGGATAAGAAAGAAACTAAGCCCTTTCGATCTAGTATCGAGACCAGTTTGAACATTGTCAAATATAGTTCTGTGTTTAAAGAGATATGTAAGTATGTTTTTGACATAGAGTTGCCCAATGTTTAAAACACAGATTTCGTCTGAACTGCTGGTGATCGGTAGTTTAAAAATAATCTTTATAGTTAGTTTCTGAGCTTTAAGAATGTGATCAATACGGCAGCAGTAGCTTCACCCTAGGCTATAATAGCGTATTCGATTAAAGATTGGCTCAGAGCAATGCATTGATACATGGCATGGTGAGTCACCAGTCAACCGCATTGCGACAACCCCTCAATTTATTCCAAAACACTTAACAAGTAAAATCATTAACACGAGTATCTTCGAATTAAAACTTCGTGTTACACTCGCACATTCATCCAATGACCCACTGGCAGTAGATTACGGTAGGCCCGTCCCTACAAATAAATTCCGTTTTTTTTCACTACGTAGATAAATTCACTTTTAAAAGCGGTAATTATTCAATCTCACCAAGTACCGCCCGCCACTGGCTCCACGCAGCGCTCCGGCAGTATTAGCGAAATCCGTAAAAGCCTTTAATTTCAACAGCATTAATATACCTAGGTGGGGCCCTTGCTATAACGTATACGGTATAACATAGAGTCACTCTGGGACGCGGCTTATACACGCTTTAATTAACTTCCCCTTAATTAATTTCTTAAACGCTTCAGCGGTAATTATCCGTTTTTCCGGCTAGATCTAGTATCTACTGTCTAACATTGAAATACAAAACAATGGAGTGGATGTTTGTCTACAAAAACAGAACAAAATTTATTTATTATTGACAATTTATTGGAATAACTGTTTTATAAACTATGGTTATCACAATTTTAATAATTATAACTGATTTGCTCTAATATGAAAGGGTAAAATAGGAAGGGTAAGATGGGATCCAAAGACTTACCCCTGATCCTTATTTCTCCTAACCTCCTCTTTGGCTGTCGATGCACTGAGCATATAAATAATTAATATTATTTTTACATAAAAAACACAGACGATATTCATCTGCAGCGGGATCACACAATTTGATTTTTGCGGTTACGAAACGCAATACGAATATGGCAGCGGATTGCGGGTACGAGTTAAATCGTAATGAACGAAATCACAGCGGACAATGATGAGGGTAAAGTCGATGGACTAGGTATGGATTATAATTGGGTACGTTTATAAAGATGCATATTATTGTGCACAAGGCTATGCAAGTTGAACTGTAACCGGGGCAACCAATGTTTTATCATTGAAAAAGATAATATTAACAAATCACAAATGAAACATAACACAGAAAAAAGACACAGATTAAAAAATATATCTGTCGCATCTAGGAATTGAATTCACAACCTCTATCTTACCTGGACAACGCTTTTATCGAAATAATACGACAAATTTAAGACTTACCAATATTAGCCTCAATTAATTCCCAGATTCGACCGATACCTTTTTATTTTCTGTGTCTTCTTCAATTTCATGTTTCATTTGAGATTTGTTAATATTGTCTTCTTCAATAATTTTATTTGTCGTGTTCAAGTTTAATTCGTTCATCTCCATTTACTTCAAAGCTGTTAAAATAAAAAAAAAACTATCAGAATGACTTTTTTTAAACCACTATTTTCAATATATAAATATCTACATGTTTCAGAAGCAAAGCTCCCCTCATCAGGATAAACAATAAACTATTAAACTTTTTGATGCTATGCTTTTGAAACGGGTAGATATTTAAATATTAAAAACAGTGGTTTAAACAAAGCAATTCTAATATACTTTTTAATTATGACGCCACAAAGTGATTACACATCTTCCGAAGATATTATTATTTCTTTTAAAAAACGGTTAATTTATTAAAAAGTTCTGCTCCGAAATTATTATATCGCGTGACAGCTGTTTGACTTTCCGAAGAAGTTTTATGTGATGACGATCAATGTTTATTTTATGTTATTTTCATTCATTTCTTTAACCTCGTCACAGGCTTAGTTCTAGTGAGATTAATAATTTAATTGTAAAATAATATATTTAAATATGTAAAAAATAATAAATCAACAATCTTTTCTTCATATTTTATCGTCCTCTTTGTTTCTTCCCTCCTACGACCTTTAGTCTCTTCAAGACCCATGTTCATTCCTTTCTTTCCTAAAAGAGACCTTCCAAACAGCATTCCCAAACATGACATGATCCCCGAGAGAAATTATTTCCCTCGCGGTTTTCTGTGTGATTTAAAATTACTTTTTTTAATATTTGTGTAGCTAACGACATTAGCATCATTCACCACGTTGGCCAACGACATAACGAACTGTTTTTTCCTAGACAATATTAATGATTTTTAAATATGCGTTACATCATATTCTTATTTTATTCTTTCCAAGAACATTGATATATCTATAATTTGTTCAAAAATATTAGTATTCAGTTTGTGGCGTCGTTACAAATAAATGAAATAAAATTATTAATTGATAAACTAAAGTTTTTAAGACAAGATTTTTTTTTGTGTATAGCGCAAAGGGTAACAATTATTTTTATAAACAATAATTATTAGCCTGAAACACTCATCCAAATTGATAAAACCTTCCGAGAAAAGATAAATGTCGCCGACAGGACTCGAACCTGCACCCTTCTGATTGCCGGTCAGAAGAGCATCTTACAGTTCTCAGGCTAATAATTATTGTTTATAAAAATAATTTAATTTACAGTTTACTTTTAATCCTACAAATTTTAACCCATTTATAGTCCACAACATTTATACATGCGTACACATTTATTTAAAGATAATATATTATTTACAACATTTAGTTGAATTCAAATTATTAGGAATATCTCTAACATTGTTTTTCTCTCTTTTTCAGGTAAGTTCCTTCTTGTTCTCCATTTCCCTCCGATCATCGCGCTATTCGTAAGTCAAGTTCTTCTAATATAAGGTTTATATTATCTAGTGAGGAGGACTGTGAATGCTGTGACTTTGTACTTTTATTATAATAATATTCTATACTTACTTACTTACTTAATGCTTTGTCCTAGGAAATTATTACCAAAGTCACATACATGTAAAACCTTTAAATAAAAACAAATAAAAAATATGTTTTAAAGGTCAAAGGAATAATTATGGATATTGTATAATAAACCATCATGCCGTTTCCCCGCAGGAATAGGCAGAGAGGGTAGACCGTACCACAATGTGTCTTATCACATACTCCTTGCTTCATCGTCTCGTATATTCTGTGTTTTTTCTCTTTAACTTGAGTCGACTCTTGACATGAGTCGACTCAAGTATTTGATTTACATGATCGTGCCATGCCTTCCTCGGGCGTCCCCGAGTTCTTCTACCATTAATGTATGCTCCTTACACTATAGTTTTCGTTCATACGTTCTACATGCCCAAACCATCTAACCATCCCTTTCTTAATCTTAACCTTTACGCTTACACCAGCCTTGCATTCTTTCCTGATAGCCGCATTATATACCAATTACCAGGGACCTCGAAATGTCACATTATTTTTTTGTTGTTGTTTTTTTGGTGAAATTCAGGTTATTTTATTGAAAAGTGATGTTATTTTCAAGCTAAAGCGGTGGGATTTTGCAATAAAAGTTGTGTTATGTTACCTTTTTGGTATTTTGCAACAAACGTGGTGTTATGTTTCCTTTTGGCATTTTGCAACAAAAGTGGTGTTATTTTCCCCTTTTGAAATTTTGCAACAAAAGTGGTGTTATATTCCCTTTTTGACATTTTGTAACAAATGTGGTGTTATTTTCCCCTTTTGACATTTTGCAACAAAAGTGGTGTTATGTTCCTTTTTTTGACATTTTGCAACAAAAGTGGTGTTATGTTCCCTCTTTTGACATTTTGCAACAAAAGTGGTGTTATGTTCCCAGTTTGGAATATTGCAACAAAATTGGCACATACATTTTTTCAACGTTTCAATAAAAATAAAAATAAATCAAACTAAGAAAGACATTATGCGACGCTTTCGACATGAAGTTAGTTGATTTCCATTCCATTTGTCATTGTCTTAACGAAATCATAGATAAAGAAATATTTAGAACGTACAATATCACTTTCTCATTTTAAAATACGAGAGCATACAAAAATACGAAAATTCACTTTATTTACCTGATATGTCCGAAGTTCACGCTATCTCCACGTTTAAATTACAAAATTTCGCTTTATTGCAAACCCGAAATATTCAGATCTGTACTAATTCCAAATTATAACAAGATTATATACCAAGAAATGCTATGAAATAAGACACACACCAAATTTGTATAAAAAACAATAGTTACATTCATTTATTGGGTAGAAGACGGATAATCCGCTGTACTTTATTCCAATGTCCGCTTTCGAAGCAGGAGATAACGTAGGCGTGTTTTACGTGGGTAATGCTAAGAACTGTTCATCGGATATTTCGAATAGACGATTATCGGATTAGTTACGAGATTACCGGTTATAAAAAGCTTTTTTTACATTTATTTTCGTGTTAACAGCTGGGCTCGTCCCGCCATACATCTAGTGTGACAGTATTTTCCAAAAATATATGCAAAATAACGTTAAAGTAACAGAAACGTAGCATATTATCATTATAACGATTAAAATTATTTTTATTTTGGTGATTACCGGCAATCCAGTAAAACCGATTTACTTTGAAAATAATTGTGATAATTAAGGAAAATTCTATTCTGTGAGGTGCTTACAGTTGAAAACTGTTTTCCTCGCATAACGTTTATTTCTTAATTGTTTTATAATTTATTTTATTTATTTATTCACGCCTAGAAGGCTTTTACATGTTGATACATTTTTCACATAGTTTTACAAGGGAGTACACATAAAATAATAAATAAAGTGTAAAACAAGTAACTATGTACAATATAACAGTATGTAGTTACAGCGTAATTATCGCAATGAATAATAGTTTAAACTGTGGTTACATTATAACAGCAGGTTGTACAAAAGAGTATAAGAAGTACTTTAGTGCATAATATAATAATATAAGTATAAAAGAAGTGAGAAGGTAGATACTACGTAAGTAGCTAGTTTCAGCGCAATAGGTGGGTAATAAAGGCAGTAGATTTATAATTACTATGACGTTATAAAACATGAACAGTTTATTATATACGTGTTTATAAAACAGCAAACCTTTATTATGAGTGATTAGATGTTTTACAGAAACTTAAGATAATAAATATAACAATAAAAAGATGCACATGAAAAAAAAAACTTTAAATAATGACGTGAATGCTATTTAAGTCAATGAAATTAATGTGTTTGGTAATTCTCTGAATTATTTTAAGGAATTACATTATTTAGGTTTTTGTGTCGGTAAAAAAAATATTTTTAACACCCTCCAAATTATAATTGGGTGGGAGTAAATAAAAACTTATAACTAAGTCGTCTCAATGTGGCCTAACCACAGTTTGAAAATTAAACAGAATAACAATTAACAGCATATTATATAGCCGATATAATATTGCATTATACCGGACGGGTCAAGGCTTCGTACGGCCATATCTTCAACTAAGCAGAATTGACACGACAAACTATGGAAGCTGTCGATTTAAGTTTATCAATATCGATAGCACGACTCAAGCTGCTCAATATATCGATATCTCTATCAATGTCGGGAAAGAATCGCCCTGCGATGGCAACACTGAAACACTTTATTCATAGCGTAGACCACAGAGCAAATAATACATCGAATATATCGAAAACCTAATCTTAGGTTTACTGGATAGTTTTTTTTTTTTTACCACTTTTTGACTTTAAATCACTTTTAAAAAGTGTGCCGATTCATACATGTGTTGATTTATTGTTCTTTTTAGGTTCATCGTTTAGTTCACCGTGTTAAAAAAACACCGTTTTTTTATTTTTACACGAAATTTGCTTTTCATGAGTCGACGAATAACAAGTTTTTTAAGCATGCTATTTGCAAGCGATGCATCCGCTTGAGCGATGTATTAGCATCAACCCTGGTTGGCATATCAATAAACAAGATTGAAATTTAAATTTTAACGTTATTTAGGCGTAATTTGTGGGCTTAATTAACGCCAAAGCATCGGTTATGATTCCATTAAAATAAATTTAACAATATTTGGCAACGTTGTTGATAAACCGCGGAGCCAACGGTGCCCGACGCACTTTTGCTATTCACGAATCGGTAACCCGAAAGTTTAACAAGTAATTTGGCAAAACATTTTGACGCTTTTAATTTCGGTAAATTCAATTACAAAATTTTGGTCGTGACCACAGCTTTTGGTCGGACGTGACAAAGTGGGGTGGATTTTGAAAAATGGTATTGCCGAAAGCCAAAGCAAGGGATGTGTGGTATCTAAGTATGCGTAATGTGTCAGTGTGTGGGTTACGTTAATGTAAGCATTCTATAGTTCTACTGTCAGGAGCCAGAATATGAAACTCGATTGAAAAATTATTACGACTTATAAAATATATCCATATTTTATTTCATTATATATGCAACTAGCTGAAGTACCCGGCGTTGCCTGGGTTTATTAATGGTTTGAATTAAAGTATTGAGGCTATGATGTGTTACCCCTTCCCCTTCATGGTAATTTTCCTTTTATTTTGATCGTCAAGAGTGTGAAATTTCTGCTTTAAGGGGTGGGGAGGGGGATGTGGGTGTTTTTTTTTTTTAAATCTCATATGGACAGTGACCTTCCTCTTGTTTCGAGGGAGAAGTGTGCAAAATTCAAGCTCGTAATAAAACGGTAGATTTGTATACAAATAAACACCGCCCTCCCGAGACATTCTTCTTTTTATAATTAAAAGAAGAAAACATTAATAGAACACCATCAATCCAAAAAAAACATTTTTTTATGGAATCTCATGTCAGCCATCATTATTAGTACAAGACTGAAAAGGGGAGGTGCCATAGGCTCAGCAGATATATACATGATTTTTTTTTTTTGAAAACCAACAGTTTACATTAATTATTATGTATGGTAAATATAGGTTTTCACTTAAGTATTTAAATTAATTAATTAATTAAAAAAGAAAAGTTAAAAGGTTAGCCTAAGAGGGTACGATGATGGCAGGGAGGGGATGGGAAAGGATCTAGTATGTGTAGAGTGATATGTATTGATTTTAGTATTTGCTTGGAAAATATAATGTAATATAAAATAAAAAAATTTTAATATATATTATGGTGGACTTTAAATTTAATTAAAAACGACCAATTTACGTTGGAACACAAATTTGCCGTACATAATTTAAAATATCGACCCGAAAAAAACTTTTTATATAAATATTTTGTTTTTGTATTTTTATTCACGTAATCATATTTACTAATATAGTAATTTCAAAAAAACATATACGATAAACACGCAAATAATTTTCTAAGTTTCCTGTAAAATTATGAAATATGATTTTTCTTCATAGCATATACTCATAATTTAAAACAAAAATAAATAAAATACTTCTCATCAGAACTAGATATTTACTAAACCTGTAATTTAAAAAAGATATCATTCAGTTTGGATGTGTATTTTGGCTTCAAATCCAAAATTAAGTTATGTACGAAACAGGCAGCTCAGCCGTTCCCCTTAAGATGTTAGTTTAACTCACTTATAAAAGCGTACGCTTATAATTTTTGCAGAGCAATTAACAATTTTATTTTAATTCTTATCAAGATAGTTTCTAGGAAAAGGTTCAATTTAACCAAAGCATATTTTAATTCTTATCAAGATAGTTTCTAGGAAAAGGTTCAATTTAACCAAAGCATATTTTAATTCTTATCAAGATAGTTTCTAGGAAAAGGTTCAATTTAACCAAAGCATATTTTTGGGTTTCATAATATAAACCAATTCCTAGTAAAAATTAATCGAAATAATGATTTCACTGATAGCTTCGCCTTAATACGCCAATTACTCCTGGACACACTGACTTCCAGCTTCCTAACCATTCCTCATAAGTTTTTCCTTCCCAGAAGTTCTTTTCCTTAGTTTTCTTAAAAATATCCTCAACACAGAATCCTTAAATACATTCAATTATTCCAGGAGGCTGAACTGTTGAGATATAAGAAAAAAATATTGTGTACAGTGCCTAAAATATATATTTAGTAACAGAATAAATAACGTACTTGAATTACCTTTGTGCAAAACTAGGCTTGCGCAAAGACATGCTTTTTTATTGCTCCTAAAATTTATAAATTACTATCTACAGAATGTAAGTGTCCAAACATATCGTCTTTAAACACATACAAAAATAAATTAATTAAAAAATATACTTAGTATTCACCACTTTATAAATATACATTGATATCTATATTCATTGGCTTTACATTGATGTCTGATAGCTATCGGGAGGTTGAAGGAACCAAAGCGCACAAATAATACTAAGTTCGGTGATCGTGCTTTCGGAGTATCAGGACCTAAAGCCTGGAATGAACTGCCGCATGAAGTATCGAAGACTCGACAGAATTCAGAACTCAACATCAAACTCATCTTTTCAGACAATCGTATCCATAAATTGAAGAAATTCAGCCGTAAATTGCTTAGCTAGGCTAGCCGGTTAGTGCTTACCTAAAGTCACTTAAATATAAAAAGTTTAAAAATTTACCCATCGGTGCGCAAATGCGTCCACAGCCCGCAACACTGTAAATAAGTAAAAGTGTAAAAATAAATAAAAACATAATATCTATTAAAAGCTTCATACGCTTTTAAAGGTCCTGTCCTAAAAATTATAAATATTTCAATAAATACCAACTCTTCTTGTGCCACCAATCTTCTTAATATCCATAGAAAAGGAGGATAAAATAGCAACTGTAAAACTTTCATCCCTATGGTTAAATTTTCTAAGCAAACTGCGTTCGTCTGAAGCGACCTGCCAGGTAAGTATGTTTTTCTGTATCTGTCTGTACATAATTAGTTAAAGAATAGGAATTAATATTTGTACAGCGCCCTTGAGGTGATTTTTCACAAAAACGGCGCTATGCAAATCATCAAATTATTATTATTATATCCACATGTTTCGAAAGTGATGCTTTCTTCATCAGGAATATATGAATACTATTATATAATATGAATAGCATTCATATATTCCTGATGATGAAAGAATCGCTTTCGAAACATGTCGATATCAATGTATATTTATAAAGTGGTGAATACTAAGTACATGTTTAAATTCATTTATTAATAATGATGCCAAAAAGTGAATACCAACCAAATATATATAATTGAAAATCAAAAATATATTTAAATGTTTATAACCTTTGTACCTATGTTTTTTTTAAATGTATTAATAAGTAAATAAAATAAATAAAAATTAAAAGTTACGATTCTGTCGGAAATTATTTTCTCCAAGGCCATCTGTACGAATTAATAAAATAAAATCAAAAAAATTGAAATATTAATATCCTCTGTGTGCTGGTATGAATAATCATCATTAATTTTAAATTTTATATTTCACTGGAGTCAATCTTTCTTTACAATTAAAATAATACCCCCCCCTAATCTCACTTTACAACATTAAGAAGGTAATTTTGCAAAATTAATTATATTCCTCGTCGTATAATCCAGCTTAACCATCAGAAACGAAAGTAATTAGTACTAAGATTATCTTTTGTTACCTTATAATTGTAGTATTAGTTCAAATGGTAAAGGGGTATTCGAATAATTGTAAGACAATAATAATTTTCATCGGTTAGGGGTACTTAAATTGTATTAATTTAAAGGTTACTGGCAAAGCAGTTATAGGTGATACGAAAACAGATGCATTGCTTGCATACAGCATGTTTCTAAATTGTTATTCGGATTCCAGTAAAATAGAAAAAAAAAGTTTTTTAATACAATAAAAAGAACGCGCTGTAAAACTTTTCGAACATATTTTGAACGGTCATTGGGTGAGTTGGTGTCGCGTCTGGATCCCGCCCAGGTGTCTCGAGTTCAATTCCTCAGCTGGCTTTTTTTATATATGAATACCGTACAAGAGTCCCAACTGCTTCCAACCGTCTGGAGCCAGTGAGACTATGGCATCCCCAATTGAGGAATGTTGTGAGGCTGAATAAATTGGTGAGGGGAAGGAGAAGGGGAAGAGGAAGGTGGGGAAATACCTGGCTATTCAGATCTGGTCACCAAACACGGCTAAAAGCCATTTCAAGCAACGTTTCAATTCTGAATGGTGGTCTTTCACCATGGCGATACTGACCGTATCTACCACTCTGGAACGTGCGCAAATATAGAATATATTATTTTTTTAAATAAACTAATTGTGAAACAGCACAAATTAATTAAACAAAATTTACTTGGCTAAGTCCTGCATTACGACACAAGCAACATCTTCTGCTTACTGTGATGGTAATTGGAGACTTTCTAATACTTCAAGTTATTCGTAACCCAATGTCTGTTTATAGTTTCGTTCAACTATAAAAGCTTTTCGAACAACTATAAAAACTTTTCGATCAATTGCAAAAAACTATAACAAAAAGTAGACAAAATATTTCTTATTAATTTTATTAACTATGAAAGATATTCAAAGTATTATAAAAAAAATTCGAGCTGGAAAATTCGATCGATCTATGCACTTGGTGTTTGTTTTTCGCTGAAAACAAAACGTAGGCATAAGCAGGACAAAAACTGTTTCTCATTTGACGTTTCGCAAATTTTTTATGTATTTATGCATCTGTTGCCTCAACTCTATGTGTGTGTCCTAAAACTTATTTTAATTTCTTTGTAAGTATATATATATATGTGTTTATTTATCTAAAGACAGCCTTTCAAAGAAAAACTCCGAAAGGGAAAGTTAGTATTATTTTGTTAGTTTCGAACTTAAATCCTCTATAAGTTGTTGCGTGACAAGTTTAATTTATTTTCTTTAAATAAGGCTTTAACTATAATTTTCCCGACTTTTTATAAATATTTTATCTACAGAATCGAAGAAATAATGGAGTTGGTACTTTATTTATTATTAGAATGCTACGGATAGAATTTACCGGAAAAGTTTGAAAAGTTCAAATTTACAACCCTGTTTCGACCGTCTTTCTTTATTATTTTTATAAAACGAATAGAATGGCATAGAAGAATGGTACTTAGTAAGTAGAACGTGTTTGTAGAAGAACTCTCGGAAAAGTTGTGAATCAAATACTTTTAATAATGTCAAAAGACAGAATAACAGAAGAGTATGGATGAGACGATGGGTTCCTTGATAATTCAATACATGTGTGAATCGGCACACTTAAAAAAAAGGAAAACTTTAATTAGAAATCAAAAAAACTATCCCGAAAACCTAACCTAACCTGATTAATACATATATATTTTTTTTAATTAGAGAAAGATATTTAAAAATATATTTAACTGTGCTTTCGTGCTGGTTTTTTTAATGGATTATTTCACTTTTAAAAAGTGTCGTACGTGTGTTGAATTATGTTGCCATCAAGACGATGTATGAATGTGAATGAAGCTATAAGTGTATACCAAGACAGATTTTTGCGGCGGTCCATCCTCTTTCCCTACCCCTACGGAGAAATGGTGTGACGATAGTTATTTAACTAAATAATAACTAACTAGTTAACAACATGGCGATCTTACTTATTTTTTGACGGAAATTAGACACATATTTCAAAGCGTTAAATTTCTCGATGAAAATGATTTAATGATATTTTTTAATTGTTTTCAAGTTTAATTATAGAACTACAATTACTTAATTTACGAAACCGGTTTATACATAAAATAAAATAAAGAATTATGCGATTTCCGTGCAAATTTTTTTTATAAATAAATGATTTTTTTTTAACTAAATAATAATCAATTAATGAAGAAAAAGATAATGTCAACCAATCTTTAATGAAATATGAAACGGAAAAGACACAGAAAATAAATAGGTATCAGTCGCATCTGGGAATCCAGGACCGGAACAACGCTCTAACCACTGAGCTAAGGAGACCGGATG
This sequence comes from Halesus radiatus, assembly GCA_022606495.2. Lineage (NCBI taxonomy): Eukaryota > Metazoa > Arthropoda > Insecta > Trichoptera > Limnephilidae > Halesus > Halesus radiatus. Next base: position 50,750 of record JAHDVE020002277.1, on the reverse strand, counting down.
CGTACCCAAGGATCGTAGCTACTTAACCGCGAAGAATCTCTCATATTGTATATTATCTTATGTATAAATCCTATCTTATCTTTGTAAAATCAATTCCAAACAAAACTCTTTTATCTACAGATCTACATACTCGTTTAACTTACATTATTACCACATTGACATTCTTAACTACGTGATATTAAATTAAAATCTAAAAAATCAAACTACATAACTTAATCCACTTTTCCATCTGCTCTAGTCCTTTTTACCTTTATCCCACTCCGATGTTCCCCTCCACCCACCCCTCCACCGACTGACATAGTTTAAACTAACTGATGTAAAACTGTATATTGTCGCACTTTACCCATAGTATTTATCAGCAGCAGTGGAATAATAATACAATATAATTGGCATGATTTTTTTTATTTTTATAGTTATATATTATTTTTATATATGTAAATTATGGATTTGCTGTTAATTTTCCCAAAGATAAATAAAATAAAATATAAAAAAATCCTATCTTATATATAAATCCAATCTTATACATAAATCCTATCTTGTATATAAATTCTATCTTATACATAAATCTTAGCTTATACATAAATCCAATCTTATACATAAATCCTATCTTGTATATAAATTCAATCGTATGTATAAAACCTATCTTATACATTAATCCTATCTTGTATATTAATTCTATATTATCTTATAAATAAATTCAATCTTATGTATAAATCCTAGATTACATATAAGTCTTATCTATCATATAAATTCTATCGTATAAATAAATCGTAGCTTATACGTAAATCCTATCTTATATATAAATTCTATCGTATATATAAATCCTAGATTATATATAAATCCTATCTTACATATAAATTCTATCTTATATATAAATCCCAAATTATGTATAAATCTCGACTTACCTATATAAATCCTATCTTCAATATTTTTCTTGCTGTATTATCTTACATATTATTCCTATATTATACTTATTTGAGAGTATTTGTTCCTTCATAATATTTACAATTGTACGGTTTCGATTGTGTTGGTATTACGTACTTTTCAATTCATGATCTTCAAAATGAGTAATCGGTAACAATGAAGAATACGCCCTTCTTATATGTACTCTCAAAAATCTTCCCGCTTTCTTTTCTGTTCCGCTTTATCTCGCGCCAAACAGCGTTTACAATGAACAGCCCAATTTATATTGTACGCACAGAAAAAGAGATCACGCGCGGGCGTATCGAGTTACTAGCGAATTAAATACGAGTTTATGTAATAATATTCACGTACACCAAAGATTCCAAAACTCATTTCTTTATAAGGGAATAATACATTGTAACGCACAATCATCTCACCTTATTACATCTCACCATATATTAAGGAGTTCAATACAGCAGCTCGTCTAATATGCGACACCACCAAATACTGCCACATCAATCCTCTTCCACGTGATTGCCTGCAGGCAATGGCTTCGATATACGAGTGTATCGTAATGTAAAATTTTTGTATACAGTGCCAGAGAACATTTCTCACGCTTCCTGTGTTAACTGGGGTTAGAGGTGCATAAATGTGGAGATAATCTTTTCTAACCAGTGAGCGGGCTACCTATTGCTACTGTAGGGCTTTTCATTATTTTATTTCAAAGAATTTTAAACTGTGTTTTATGCGCTAGCGGCAATTGCTGGCAGCAATCTCATATTTAAACAGGCTTACACTAAGGTAATGGAGGGTATTGGATGGAATTTGGTTGGTGCTGGGGGTCCAGCGGCCGAGGTTGGACATAAAGGGAAACACTTGCATCGAATCATAGAAAGAGTTTACTTTAAAATATGTCCTATGGTATATAAGGCACTAAACGGGCTGGCACCATCATACTTGACTGATCTCTGCGTGAGGGACAATCTTACCCAGATGCAAATAACGCTCAGGTCGGCCAATTCTGATGCATCGAACAGACTGGTTGAACCCTCTCATATGAACGCTGCTAAATTTGGGCGCAGAGCTTTCAATGTACTGGGCCCACATTCTTGAAATGACCTTCCATATGGTTTGAGGTCAGAAAGTAATTTCGAAACCTTTAAGAAAAGTCTAAAAACATATTTATTCAAAAGGGACTAGAAACTTTAACAAGTTGTAAAGCGCCCTTGAGGTGATTTTAGACACCAAACGGCGATCAGAAAAATTGAATATTTTTAGAAAGATGAATACTAAAAATTTTGGCGGTACAGTTCGACTTTTTATAGTAGTAAAAAAAGAGGGCGCTGCGATCGTTTAAAGGGTTTTAAATAGCAAAACTAAGATGGCTCATGTTTAAAAAGGCAAAATGTCATTTTTTTACTTTTACCAAGTGGTGCTAAGAACTTGGTAGCACTGGCACCGGTTTACAGTCTGGAAACAGGCCAAATGCGCGCTCAACCTTTGTACACTGCTATATTCCACTTGAGAAGTGATCGGTTCTACGACTCTTTTTTGTGTTCAACCCCTCGGCTATGGAATGATTTCCTGGCTTCTGTGTTTCCTCCCTCGTATAACATTGGTAGCTTCAAGACCGAAGTTCACTCCTTTCTGTTCTCAAAAAACCCTCCACACAGCATTCCCAAAGATGACCTGCCTTGTAAGAAATTATTTTCCTCAGGGCCTCCCGTGCGGAGTTAATTTAAAAATTTAAAAAAACCTTTTGATTGGCAAAACCGTCTCTTTTTGTGAATACTGCATAAGAGTCCCAACTGCCTGGAGCTTTGGGTCTATGACATCATCAATTTGGATATGTTGTGAGTCTGAAGGGAGTGGGGATTGGGAAATAAATGGGGAGAAAGGTTGGGAAGTACCTGGCTTTTTAAATCTGATCACCAAACACGGCTAAAGCCATTTGAAGCAGTTTTTTGCTTGTATATGTGATCTGCAACTCTGGAACGTGCCGCAAACATATTGTATATTAGTTGTATGAGAAAAAAACAGATAAAAATAAACAAAGACAAAAAATGCTTGAAAGAAAATAGTTCTTTCTTTAAAACCATGTTATTTATTTATGCACACTTGTATGCTGACTGGTTTCGGTAAATATTAACCCTCCTAAGGACGTAACTAGGAATTTATATAACCTAACTTAAAAGACAGAGATACATTAGGATAATTAAAAGGGGGGGGGGAGACAACAATATCAGAGTAGGGCAGAGCATCAGAAAGTGGGCTGTAGAGTGGTAGGTAGAAAGGTAGGTAGAGAGTTAGGGTAAGGGTAGGGGGTAGGGGTTACATGGGAAGAAAGGGAATAGCTTTAAAATCGGCCCCCATGATAAATCTAATTAAAAAGAAATATTTTGTGCAAACTTCTTTTTTTGTATACTGTGTATCCTGATGAGGGAAAGTTCGCTAAAGAAATTGAAAGGTTGGAAAGACATAGCAATATCAGAGTAGGACAGAGCATCAGAGAATGGGCGGTTGAAGGGTGGGTAGAAAGGTAGGCAGAGGGGTGGGGAAAGGGTAGGTAGAGAGTTAGGGTAAGGGTAGGGGGTAGGGGTTACATGGGAAGAAAGGGAACAACTTCAAAATCGGTCTTTGTGATTGATCTAATTAAAATAAAGTTAATAAAAAATATTTTTTGTAAACCACTTTTCTGTATACTGTGTATCCTGATGAGGGAAGCTTCGCTTCCGTAACGTGTTAATATTTATATATTGAACAGTGGTTTACACGAAATGTTTAAATTTTATTAATTATAACTCCACAACGTAATTTTACATTGATTGAAGAAATAAAATCTAATTGTTTTTTTTTTTAATTTCGCAAATATTGTTTTTATAAACAGCAACAAAATTACATTCGCCGGATTTCAAAACCACGCCCCCTTATCCATCATTGTCGGAAGATGTTCCGTTCATCGTATTTTGGATGTTTTTTTTTTAACAATATTATTCTGAATACAGCCACAATAGACGAAAAATCGGGCTTGTGGTCGGCCACCCCTACTCCGTACATTTTCCTTTCACCCTTAATATTCAGAAGGCAGTGGCGCGGCTAGAACTCGTCTGCCCCCTGTTCGAATAAATTTGCATAACTAACGTATCCTTGCAGGTCGTTAGGTAGGATTCAAAGGCGATCTTTCCTCACATGCACGCGTTCAGTGCAACCAATCATCATTAACAAGGGAGGAATAAATGTAATAAATCATATATGTTCATAAGGATATTAACATCTACCAGCACCGCGCAGTGCAGAACAGTACAGCACAGACACGACAGTATTAGTTGCTTACATTATCTATAAACACATTCATATTACAGCGTACGTAAGCGTAACGTATCCGCGTGTGCACGAGCCCGCGACGGCCGGGATTGTCGGCTAGAATAATTTTACGATGCTGGTGGCTGCTGGTGACATCTGCGCCTGCGCAGTTAATATGAACACATACCGTTAGCACCGCCATCTTGAGATCGCCGTCAGATGGACTCAATAAAGGCAGATATCGCTAAAACCAAGAAGGTTGACAACGAAATATTGTGTTTTTTTCTTTGTTTGTATGTGACACCTCTCAAGAGCACCTCTATATGAAAAGAGAATGTACAGGGTAACTATATACCTAGGACATATAATCACCAGTACTCTGATGGATGATGATGACATTGATAGGCAAAGACGAGCTCTCAGCGTAAAATCGAATATGCTCAGTAGAAGATTTCGTCTTTGTAGTACCGCTGTGAAAAGGACTCTCTTCCTTGCCTTCTGCGCAACGTTGTACACCTGCGAACTCTGGGCAAACTACAAAAAGAGTAGTATGGAAAGACTTCGTGTACAGTATAATAACGCCTTCCGCATAATGTTTGACCTCCCCAGATACTGCAGCGCTTCCAGTATGTTCATGGAGGGGCGAGTTTCCGGTTTTGCAGCCCTTATAAGATCCAGGGTGGCTGGAATGAGGGAAAGAATAAACAGCTCCAGGAATATCCTCATCATGGAAGCCCGCCTCAGTCCAGCCTCCAGCATCGACGCATACTGGAGAAATATATTGTCCCCTCATAATATAAATGCCGCAGCACCTTAAAGGATTTATTTTCATATACTTATTTAGTTAAATTCTTCTTTTTTTATTTTAATTTTTGTTTTATGTTGTGATGTATCACCATACTACTGTCTTATAATTTTTGTATATTTTTCTATAACTATTGTATGTATATTTTATGTGGAATGTGTGTGGGACTGCACTAACCTCCCCACATACCGGAATAAACATTTATTATTATTATTATTATTATTATATCGCTACCCGGTTGGGAAATTCTGTGAGGCGGATTAAGGAGGGGGTTGTAGGAAGGTGTTTGATAATGCGGGCTTTGAAGAGGCGAAAAGACCCGTTCTCATGAAGCTGACATCAAAGTTCCGCTCGTGTCTGTCGAGTTTCACGTACGTGCACCGGCGCTGAGAGGAACAACGCTGCTAGTTCCTTTGAGCAGGCTCCATTGAAATATTTGTAGAACAGACTCAGCATACCTACAATTAAGTATTTTTATTGGTGTTTTTAATTATGATTAGACATTTTATTTATTTTCAGTTTTAAATAAACTTTTTGGTTTTGTTTTGAATTCAATAAAGTTATTATTAACAAATCTCATATATTTCCAGTAATTTATTAAGTAACTTTATTGATGTGTATTTATAATTTTGTTGGAATAGGTAAAATGAATTTTCGGCTGTTATTTTTATTGTTTCCGAATGGTTTAGTTTTATTTAAAATATCTACTTTAATATTTCCGAACTTTCGTGATATGGGAACAGAGTATTTAATTTTCTTTCTTTTTAAATTTATTTATGTCACCTTCACTATATGTAAAAATTTATGTTTGTCTTCGATTTTCTCGAAAATTGGTTGACCGGTTTCGCTGAAAATATCACAGTTTGTTCGTATTGGTGCTGGAAAGATTTAGAGAGTTTGTTGCTGTAACGTTTTAAAATTAGTTAGAAAAACATTGAAACTGCCATATTGTACTGAGGTTTGTGCTTAGATATACCACTACGGTTAGCCATAGATTACATATTCAAAAGAAGAAGGTTTATTTATCATCAAATATCCACCATAAAGTTGTTATTTTTTTTCTCTCTTAGTGAATGAACTTATTTTGCATATTTTACTTAGTAATCTTTTTCTATGTTTTTCTTTTATTTTTTTCTTCCTCTTATTTTACGTACCTATTGTTATTTATTTGTTTGTATTATTATCACTTGTGTAATGTATTGCATTTCACTACCCCTGTATATCTTCTGGAATAAAGAACTATTATTTTTATTATTATTATTTGTGTAGAATATTTTCAAAATGGAAAACACAAGAAGGCTACTTAAGAATTTTATTATTTAGATATATTTTGAAAAAATAAATGTTTGGAATAAATCAAAATTTTAAAATTAATGTTTGTTTGTTTAGAGATCTTAATAGTCGTCACAAGGCGTTAATTTCACTGTCAAATCAATTATAGCACCCAAACGACAAGCAAGAATTCAAAACTTCACGAATGTAATCTTAAAAAAAAATCCCGAGCAAGGCCGGGTACACATCAGCTATTATGATGTAAACATTATTTTTTAAAGACTATGTTAATTATCGGTTTTTGTGCAATGTAAAGGGATTGCTTATGAGTTTTATATATACCACCCCATTCCATATTGAATTACGGATTGGCAGAAATCAAAGTAGGTCAATCCAAGTAATTCTTCATTCTGATGTGTCTCAAACAGCAAAAGATGTAGGTCAATTTTCTTACTGTGTTTTCGAGAATAGCTATGGGAAGTGACCATATTAGGCATTTTTCTATGGTAATGCCAAGATATTTGATTGATGTTTTGCTTTCAATGTCAGTACATAATGAGTTACGGTGGTGATGTTGATTGTTCTGTACAGAATGAATCTTAACCCTTACCACTCCTTTGTCGGGTGCCAGTCGACATCACTATTTGTACGCTACAACTATTTGCGCGCAAAACTTGACACGTGACGTTGTTTCTTGGGATTATTCGATAAAAAAACATTTAAATTTACGTTTTAATAAGATTTTGACTGTTTTCCGTTTTTGTTTTACTATAAAATAACATTTTTGTAACTGCCTATCAATAAATTAATATTTTGCCATTATATAAATAAGATTTGGCTGACAACAAATATTAAAAAAAGAATGGAGTGGTAAGGGTTAATGTCTGACGGTGTTTTGATTTTTTCATAAAGAAGGGTACGCAGTGTGTTTTTTTAGAGTGTAAGATCTGGACGTTAGTTTCAAACGACATTCTAAATTTATTAAAGTCTGTGTTTGCTTTTTTATTTAATTCATGCAGTGTTTTTTTTCCTTCCTTTTTTTGTTTTTTTTTCACTGATTTATCGGTCATAAGTTAAACTCGTAACATCGATAAACAAGCGTCTATTCTACCAATATTGCAGCATTATTGATATGGTCGTGATGGACGCCATTGCCTAAATTGTATCCATTATTATTTGTTGTATAATGTCTTAAAAGAATTGGTGTTCAACTTGTGGCGTCATTATTAACAAATGAATTAAAAATTACTTAGTAATCACCACTTTATTAATAAATACATATTAACATGTTTCGAAAACGATGCTTTCCTCGTAAGGAATATAAAGAATACTATTATATGGATTCTGTATATTCTTGATGAGGAAAGCATCGCTTTTGGAAACATGTTGATATGTACATATTAATAAAGTGGTGATTACAAAGTAATTTTTAATTCGTTTAATTTTTGTTGTGTTTAATTCGCAGAAATCCGTTTAATTATTTTTTTTAATTCAAGATAAATCAAATTTAACGATGTTATGATTGAATTCTGCAAAAATATTTCAGTTTTGTGTATTTAGTTATTGTGACAGCTATTTCGGCATTCAATCGACGTTCCTACGACATTAATTTTACAACGTTATTAACCCCATGGTCTCAATTGTATCAATTATTAATTGTTATTGTGTTTATTTAATTCGTAGAAATCCATTTTTTTATTTTTTTTTTAAATTCAATATAAATCAATTTTAATAATGTTCTTATTAATTTCTGTAAGTATTTTAGTTTTTATTTATTTATTATCGTGACAGCTCTTTCGGCATTCAATCAACGTTCCTACGAAATTAAAAATTCCATACTCTCACTTTGCTCCTGGTTTGAAATCTGGAGAACCAGACAACCATGGCCTGGTGAGCACGATTAATTATCGAAAACCCAATAAATACAACACGAGACTCCATGCTCCATTTCATGTAGTTGCTTCTCGCACTTATTTTATGTACAATTCTTATTACCATCTAATGGGTACTTTCCATTTTGATATATTTAACTTAAGTCACATTGCAACTATCAGATAATATATGAAATAATCCTGATCAATTAATGTTTGTTGCTTGATAAATAATTTATTCACTTACATTCTTTATAATTTTACTTGTATACCTACAAATATAAAATCCCAATGGGCGATTAAATAAACAAATATTTCTGTTGTTTGTTTGTTTTCATGATATTCATTTATTCAAAGGGGGTAACGATTAACCTGATAATATTTGAATTTCCTCTACTCCCATCACAATAGTAGAAAAATGCTGCGCATGCGCAATGGTGGAGGACTTAGCTAGCAGAGGATTGAACTGATGACACCTGGGCGGGAGCCCACAGCATTTGCCCACTCAGCAAATAACGTTTTTTTTTGTTGTTCCTTAAACTCATTTGCTACTACTAACAATGAAACAGTATTTGGCGTTTCCCTTTTATCTTATGAAAAATGACTTTAACAAAGCCATTACCCCTTTATTATGGTAACGAGTGCCCTTTTATTTTTGTTCTCATATGATAAACACGCCACTGCGCCTATGTTACAATTCGTACATCCTACACACATTTACACGTCCACATATACAATATACAGGGTGTAACAGCACGTACCACCGATTCATGAGAACAATTGGATCAAAAAATGTAGATGGCTTTTTGCTGCCTCTGTGGTTGAGTGGTTATGATCCTCGGCTACAAATCCGGGGGTCGCGGGTTCAAATTCCGGCGTGGCAAGTAAATTGTATTTGATTATTTTGAGTTATTACACAACTTATTAAAATAAAATAATATATATTTGCGGCACGTTCAAGAATGGTAGATACTTTCACTATCGCCCTAGTGAAAGACCACCGTTCAGATTCAAAATGTTGTTTTAAATGGGTTAATTTGTACTTTCTAGCCAGGTACTTTCTCACCTTCTTCTTCCACTCTCCTTACCCTCACCAATACATTCAGCGTCACATCATACCCCAATTGGGCATGCCACTGTCTCACTTCCTCTAGATGTTTGGGAGCAGTTGGGACTCTTGTGCGCTACTCATACAAAAAAAACTATCTTGTGTTTCCATCAATGATAAGAACCTAATGCCAGCACGCTTGTACCATATGATATGCATCGTCCCGTTCCCAAAGAATTATACAGTTAGATACATACATATCACGTGGTTCAAGCGTGCTGACACTAGGTTTATATCGGTGTTGATATTTTGAAACGACTCCTGTACTTACCCCAGCCTCGTCTATGACATTCGACACCTCAAATGACACAACACCACCCCTACGAACCAAATAATGTTCCAGTAACTTCGTCACAAGAGCGGTCTCTGCTCAACAGCGTTACAGGAGGGAGCCTTCTACGATTGGATAGCAACGTATTCAAGGCGGCCATTGGAATCCAGATAAGGGCCTTACAAACTGCTTGGCGATATTTTAAAACGACTCCCAGCCTCGTCTATGACATTCGACACCTCAAATGATACAACACCACCCCTACGAACCAAATAATATTCCAGTAGCTTCTCCACAAGAGCACTCTCTGTTTGACAGAGTTACAGAAGGGAGCCTTCCACGAACGAATAGCTACATAGGTGGTCATTGGAATCCAGATAAGAGCCTTATGAACTAGTATGTAGAATTTCCCGGTTTAGTCACCCTCTAAAGCTTCAAATTGTTACTTTAATGGTAACATGGCGCCCTGTTTAATTTATTGTGACTATGCATTTGTGAATGTAGATTTATAATTACCATATGATAATGTTGCATCAGTCAAATTTGAGTGATAAACTAATTTAAAAAATAAAACAATAACTTTGTTTACATCACTTTTATTTGTTATATACTTTTGACGACCGGGTTTCGCTACTATCGTAGCTTCTTCAGGGTAGTATAATACTAAACTATGAACTAAGATACCCATGTGTTATAGATTGATAAAAACAGGCGAGTGATGGGCCAAGAGTGGGAGATCATCAGTTACCTGACCGGGAAGGGCGTGTAGTTTGTTTATTGGGCATAATTTATGAATTGGGGTTTTATTTGATTATTGATGAGTATACTATTAGTGTTTTTATAGCATACTGCCTTGAAGAAGCTACTGTAGTAGCGAAACCCGGCCGGCAAAAGTACATAATAAATAAAAGTGATGTAAACAAAGTAATTGTTTTATTTTTTTAAATTATAGTGTCACATCTCCATGTTACCGCTTCATATGAAAAAAAAAAGATAAACTAATTGTTAGCAAATTTATCTTGGAGTTTTGCTCACACTGTGGGTTATTTACAGGGTCATTAGTAAATAATATTAAGACATAATTTTCACTAATCCTTAAATTTACGTATTTTCGAATAAGCTTTTATAATTACAGAATTCTTTTCATTTATAATTTTAAGACGATAAAGAAGTTGGCCAGGTTAGAATGTGAAAAAAACATTATTTGGTTTTTATTTAATACTAGCTAATGTACAATATATATACGGCCTTGCTCGGGTACAATAATTGATTTGACAGCGAAAGTAACTATCTCCAAATAAAGAAACATTCATTTTAATATTCTATTTCATTCCAAACGTTTATTTTTTCAAAAGATATCTTAATCATAAAGTTCTTATGTACGTACCTACTCGTGTTTTCCATTTCGAAAATATTCTACCCAAAAACACCTTTTTTGGAATATGCAATCTGTGGCTAACCGGAGTTTCATATCTATGGGCTAACCTAAATAAAACATGGCGGTTTCAATGATTTTCATACTAATTTTAAAACGTAATAGTAACATAAATTGAAAATACACTTTGTATATACCACTTTACTTAAAATATATTAATATTTCGACATGTTTCGATAGCAATGCTATCATCTTCAGGAATAAAATAAAATAAATAAAATTTCTGACTAAAGAAGATATTATGAAAATATTAAAGTAACAACCCACTAATTATAATTAATAATGATGCCACAAAATTACAAAGCATTTGAAGAAATTGTAATAGTAACAGTTTAACATATTGGATTTTATTCAAACTACTCTCTAAACCTTCCAGGCAATAATAAAAACAAACTGTGCTATTTTCAGCGAAATCGGTAGAGTAATTTTCGAGAACATCGAGGACAAACAAACAAACTTACATTGATTTTTATATATACGAGTATATAGATTAAAAAAATATCACTGGAGATCAAAATTCCGTATTAATCTTTTTGCTCAAAATTATGTCGGAAATTACTGTTTTAAGTCTATCGGGTACGTCCAGACACACCCTGTATATTCATTATGTACATATATTTGTAACAATGTATACATGTGTATATTCGTATGTATGTACAATAAGCACACAGAAATAAGCGAATGCTCGAATCGAGATCGGAAAAGCGCTTGTCATCTTATCTTTGAATATCCCATCTCGCTTTTAAAGTACCTCCATGGCGTAGTAGAGGTGCAAAACATTTGGCACACTGTTTCATTTATTAAAAAAAAAAGAGATTAAATAATTTGTTCAGTGTCATAATACGATCATTTAATTTTGATTATTAGCTCTTTTTTTTACCCTAAAATGGAAGCGTTCTTCATTAGCCCATTGATGGAATTGAGAAGTATGTTTTTCCACCATTTTAAATTATGCATTATTCTCCTATATTTGTCGTTTAGGATAAAAAATATTGGGATCACTCATAATAAACATATTTGTTACATAAATCTATCAAAATATGCATAATTCACTCGTTTATTTTGTCTGAAAAGCGATCAGTAAATTTCACCCAATCCGGCTCGAAGGACCAATGTGTGCACTAGGAATTCCTCGATCAGCCCAAGTTTGGAAAGGCTTTGACTTTATGAATGGATTGAGTTATTTCGAGAAATTCTTTACGCGAATTGTTACTTCTTAGATTAAAAAATGTTAATTGTTTGACACAGTGTAATAACACAGTGGTCTAGAAAGGCTTGAATATCTCTACAGTAAGTTAATTAAAGCCGTTGTTTACAGATAATTTGGTGATAAAAGAAGAAGGAATAATGCAGTTGATGCACTTTATAAATGTGACATTTAAAAGACATGGAAAGGTGAAGTAAATTGGATTAGGTTTTCCATTTAGTGCAATCACATACTAAATTGAAAAATACATAGTTACAACAAAGTATTACATTAAAATAAACAATACTAATAATCCAGTTAAATGATCTTACTATTGACACCAAACAGTTCCCACCATATACGAGACGTAAAATTTCCCCAATGAAAAAAATATTAAAGTTACCTACGAGTAAAAGGCGCAGCCCGTTACTATGAATTGCTGGACAAAACTCAAGAAAATCATATCTTGTATAAATCTAGCGCGATCGATCGGCACGATGGAGGAGAGTTGGCGGAGGTCATAGTGGGATGCTGAGGTTATTCAGGCAGTCGACGGCATCGGGAGTCGCTTGGTTCAGAATAGGTGTACCATTGGGAGACTAATGAAGGGGACATTCTCCTGAGATGTGTTTTATGTTTTTAATATGTCCAAATTCACAAAGTTCGGGATCCTTTAGGCCCCATTTATTGCACCGGATGCGGTTTAAAGAGGTCCACGTATTCCGAGGGAGAAAGAAACCAAGCAATTTAACAGTAGGGTCTACAACAAGGAACTTGTTTTTCACGTCCGAGGACTGTCATTGAGTTCGACACGACTCTACAGGGGAGTATTGTGATAGATGATGTCTTTTGCATTTAGTCCAAAAGGGTATCCTGTACGTCAGGCGCCTGGCCGGGAGGTTTTCAGGGTCATCTTGAAGTGGAATGTTACTATTCATGGCCTTTTTGTATGGCAAGTCAGTGAAAAATAAGTTTGAAGCGGAACAGCTCCTCTTTTGTTTAACACTTATCATTTGTTTATAGTTTAAAAAACATACCTTTCTCACTTACTGTGAAGCAATTCAAGTCTCGCTAAAACATTTGAATCAATCAACAGAAATATACTCAGTGCTAACAACGATAGTGTTTTTATCTAGTTCCCGTCATAATAACCCTTCGACGTCAACTTTCTCGATTCATTCCATTCATCCATAAAGTCAAAGATTTACAACCTTGGGCCAGATGGGACTTTCTGACATGAACGTAAATAGTACACTCTATCTTATTTTACGTGAATACCGCACAAGGATCCCAAAAGCTCCCAACCGTCTGGAGCCAATGAGACTATGGCATCCCCAATTGGGGTATTTTGTGATGCTGAAAATAATGAGGAGGGGAAGAAGAATTTATTTATTTTTCAGAAATAAACAGCTTTTAATACAGATTTATATAAAGGGAAGTTTTACATAAAGTAAGCCAACAAAGTTTCTTATGCTAAAAGTGGTTAAGTAAAGATGTTATATATATTATAGATAACACAATAAGAAGGAAGGGGAGAGAGGAAGAGAAGATTTGATTAGGACAGGAGATGCTCTCGATACAATTTTATACTCGTTGATCAATTTGTGGTCGTACGTGTTACTGCGGTTCGATATTTTGAAAGGGTATTGTGAAGAATGTCGATATTGTGAAATTGTGCGTTACATATAAAGATGGGTAGAGAAAGGTGGGAAAGCAACATTTATCTTTGGGAATGAATAATTTCAATTATTTATGGAGGGTATTTTATAAGAAAACGAAGTAGAGAAAGTTCCGGGAAGGAAAAAGGTATGAGGGGTGGGTAAAAATCTGGGGTCAGTGTGTCCGGGAGTGACGGACATATGAATTCATCCCTCACTGTGGTACAAGGCAATCAGTCAAGAGAGTTCGGCTGGAGAGGTCAAGGGGTTTCCTTCAACCATCCTCTCCCGATTCGGACCACCCCGTAGTTGGAGGGGGCGGGCCACCAAACGTTGCGTCCGCTTGGGGTGACCTATAAATAGCGGACATGTTGGTTATCCAATGAATGGTTTCCGGGATGGCGGTACTCATACCCGCATCCCAAATTGAGAATAATAAGAAGAAAGGGGTTTATATCTGCCCTGATGATTGGACTATTGTGCCGAAACATATCAATATATTAAAAAATAAAAATGCATATCAACGTATGGAAAAAAAACAACATTTTTAGTACTTATATACCTACTGTTATTAACATGGAAACAATATTGTTAATTATACGTAATCAATATCGTTCATAATATATTGTAAATTGTTGAAAAAATTGGTATGTGCGAGTATTCACTTTGTGGCGTCATGATTAATAAACGAATCAAAAAAATGATTTTGTATTTTTTTGTATTTTATATGAACACCGCGCAAGATTCCCAACTGGTCCCAACCGTCTGGAGCCAGTGAGATAATGGCATCCCCAATTGGGGAATATTTTGAGGCTGAATGTTTTGGGAAGGGGAAGGAGAAGGGGAAGCGGAAGGTGGGAAAATACCTGGCTATTACGATCTGTTTTCAACGTTTCAATTCTGAATGGTGGTCTTTCACCAGGGCGATACTGAGATTATCCTCCACTCTGGAACGTGCTCAAATATACTATATATTATGTTTAAATGAATTAATTGTGAAACAGCACAAATTAATTAAATAAAATTTACTTCCGCACGCTGGGATTTGAATCCATGATCTTCGGATTCGTAGTCGAGAGCCTTACCCCTCGACCATGGAGGCAGTCGAACCACCACTTTATTAATATACACAGATATCTACATGTTTCGAAAGCGATGCTTTCTTCATCAGGAATATATAGAATACTAAAAATATTAATTTCATGTATAGACAAATTATTAACATAGAACACAATAATGTAAAAATAGATAAATTATAAACATAAACAAAAATTGGTTAAAGTAGGTAAGTAAAAAATTATTATGAAACATCGAATAACAAATTAATATTAGTAATTTAAAAAAAAATTATTGATATTGTGAATATTAATACGGAAATAAATTCAAGATACTTATTTAAAAAAATATATTATTTAATAGATTTAATTCACTGTTAATGCTTTTCAAAAAAATATTGTGTTAAAAAATTTTATTATCATAAAAAATTTAATATCTTTAAAAATAACGTTAGTTACACGACTCCTAGCAGTTTAAATAAATACCTGCTGAAATAAAAAATTATATTAAAAGAAAAGAGTTAATAAAATTGGTTATATTAGATTATTGGGAAATATTATTTTAATTTCAATTATTTATTTTTGTTGTTTATGTTTTATTTTTTTATGGATAAAGGTAGTTTTTTTTGCATCAGATTATTATGAAATATTTATTTTTTGAAAATAACAAGATTTCGAAAGAAAAATCCTGTTCGTCAAACTACTAATGTGTCAAATGAATATGAAATTCTTCAATTACGCCACTGTTTAATATATAAATATCAACATGCTTCCGAAACATGTTGATATATATTAAACAGTGGTGTAACCAAAGAATTTTATATTACATACATTTACAGCTTCTTCCCCTTGTTCTACTCGGGTTGGAGACCCATCGTTTCGACAAGGCGCCTCCAGGCGTCCGTGTCCCGTGCTACGTTTACGGTATCCGTCCATAGTAGGTCCAGCCTTTCCTCGCATTGTCTCTGGAGTTGCTTCTCCCACCTGTGTCTGGGTCGGCCCACTGGACGTCTTCCTTCTGGAATAACACTCAGAATTTTCAGTGGAATTCGACCTTCTGGCATTCTTAACACGTGCCCAAGCCACCTCAGTTGCGACTTTTCAATGAAGAGTAATAGTGGTTCGATGTTAAGCTCCTCCCGGATCATCGAGCTTCTTATTCGATCCCACCTCATGACTCCTGCAACTCCTCTCAAAAATCTCATTTCGTAGCTTGGACCTTGGAACGTGTACGTTCGTTCAACGTACAGATCTGGTGACCTGGTGGTGGTAAGCGTGGGGCGATACACTGATTTGTACACTGCCAACCTTGTCTCAATACTTAGCTCAGCTTTCCTTATATCTGATCTGTAAATAGGACGCAGCACACCGCTTGCCGCACCTATTCTACGTTTTTTTCATATTCATTTTATAAATAATGACACCACAAAATAATTACGCATTTTTTGAAGAAATTACCAAAAAGTCTTCATGACTTTTTGTCTCATTTATAAATATCTTTAAAGTTAATAAAAAATAAGACTATTTTAAAAAATATGTTTCATAGAATTCTGTACCAAGTGTTGAGTTTACAACATTTGTATTGTTTGTTGCAAATTCACAAGAAGAATTAAAAATCACGTAACTTAGAAATCTTTACAAAATATTATAATCACAATACCAAATATTCCAATCACCCTTTGTTTCTGAACATGAAAGCACGTATCTATTTTATTTAACGTGATAAGATATTTCGACAAATATCTCTAAAGAACGTATCAATTGTTTTCAACCCCCTCAAAAGCCTTCATTCCGTAGCAATTAATCAATACTGTGGGTTTCCTAAACAAATTCCATGATTCTGTTCAAGAACCTACCCACTCGAGCTTCCGCACGCTGCTCTGAAAATACCTACCTACATATCTACGTTCATACTCCACAGATGGGGGAAGGTGTTATATAATATGGACCTACATATTATTATGAAACGGTGTTCTCATTCTTGCTTACTATTATATCAGTCACAGGAAAATTTTCAAATATAGGTTATCCAGCAAACACATTATTCTGGAGACAGATCATTGCATACATTGAAAACTCCCAATTAAGATTATCCCGCACCTAGATTATTCCGCACATAGACGATGTCGAACGCGGATTACTGCGAACATTGAAATACATCGGAATCTCCGATTACAGATTTTTCCAGGCTCAGTTTATTCCCTCGCGCAGATTGTCAACGTCCGATTATTATAATTTTACCACACTTTGAACAGGGCGCTATTCAAATTACGTGCTAGAAATAAATCCCATACGTGCGTTATGAATTCAGCACCTATGAAACTTCTTATTCTATGGAATAGTTCTTGTAAAAAAAACTCGTGTCGCTTCAGTGGCAAATCGTGGAAACATGCAAACTTTAGGTAAAATCTGTTAGCTGCCCGGGTGTGCAGCGACTTTGGAAATTGTTAATACAAAGGAATGGTTTTGTGCAAGAGACAGTAGATTTTTTTCTGTGGTTATCGTATTTTAATTAGTTTTTAAAACAAGTTAAATAATTTAAAATGTTAACAGTAAGATATTATATTCACCAGCCGTATTCATTATCCACAGATGCTTTAATGTTTTTACAATTGTATCTTGTTGCTAAGTCGATAATCTCTTGTGCAGTAAATACGACGAAATTCATTTATATCTAAGGAAAAATAATGAATGTAAAATTATGGATTTGTAGATTTTTTTTCAATGAAATATTCTACTGATACTCCCCTTTCAGTCCTTCGACTCCACGTGGCCAAACCGTTAAATTTCACTCAAAAACTTGTATTTTTTTAATCGAGAAAGTGCGGAACACCGTTCACAGATTACGTCGGAGACCGATTTTCCCAGATTATTTCGGACTTTACATCTGCCATCATTACACCTTATATCTACAGGCTATGAGTTCCAGAAAACATCGGTCTAAGGCAGTCAACTCTTAGATCAGCATCATCATCTGCTATCGGGAGGCTGATGGAACCTAAACGCAAGTCAAATACTAAGTTTGGGGATCGCGCTTTCGGAGTTTCAGGGCCTAAGGCTTGGAGTAAACTCCCCTCGAATAAAGATTTATTTATAATTACTTCGAAAGATTGGTATTCACGTTGTGGCATCATGGAGTTAAAAATTACTTTGTAATAAGCACTTTATTAACATATAGATATCAACATGTTTCGAAAGCGAAGCTTTCCTCATCAGGAATACAGAATACTAAAAAATAATAAAGTCATAAAAATAGAACACAATGATGTAAGAATGAACAAATTATAAACATAAACAAAAATTGATTAAAGTAGGTAATAATTAATCAAAAAAGAAATTATTTAATAAATTTAATAAATTCAAGAGCTGTATTTGATTGTTAATTATATTTAATTGACTATTAACACTTTTTATAATTTCTGAAATGTCAAATTTGTCTAATTGTAAAATGGTTGAATTTGTATGTATTTTTTAAACCTTATTTATATCTAAAGAATGATTACATGTTATTAAAGTGGTTATTGCAAATTAATTTTTAAATCATTTATTTTAAAGATTTATTTATTTAAATATATTATGAACAATAATTGCATGTCAGTTCAATACAAGCGTGAGAATATAGTACAAATAATTTTAAAAAGTCACTATTAAATGTGGCATCAGCTCGTACAACAGCTAGGAATCATGTGATTTAAAGTTCTTTGTCCATATTTGTTTGTATGCTTGGGAACCATTAATCCTAAATTAAAAGAGTTTAGAGACTCCGATAAAAGTATGGAATATTGTGGCTCTGTTCGACCGCAGAGGTCGTCCTCATTACACCTCTAGGAATTGTTCACTCAGTGGTTTAAGCGTACCATAATGTATATTCAATACACACGGAGAAATGTTAGTAGGTACATGAGTTAATGGGTAAATGTTCAACCGGATAAACCATTAATTATCTATGGTACCCAAAGATATTGATGGTATTGTTCAGCGGTTTTCGGTTGGTTTAAGTAAATTAGTTATGAATTGACAGCTTTTTTTCTTATCGTGTCGGGTCATCGCCATAACCGAAAATCTATTGTTAAATAATAATCATGGTCGAGGCCTTTCCAATGAGGTTTTGTTGTACAAACTATTATTTGGCGACTTGTGTTCATTGTTTAATTATAATATAACAAAACCTTTCCATGATACAATGTTTTAGATATGATGAAAACATGTTAATTACCGGTTAGTAGCGGAGTTGACCAATGCGTCTGATTCCCATCCTAGCGTCGCGGGTTCGATCCTCTGATAGATAAGTCCTTCATCATCGCGCATCAGTATCATCTCTTGTACCTATACTTCACGGAGACGGTAATACATTTTCAGGCATAGTAGATATGTTCAGCTGGACGGAATACAAATACAAACAGACGATTATTGCATACATCCTCAATAATTATTAATATATGTGTCTAGAGTATAAGTATCAGTGAATGCGAGGTATGTTTTGAATATTCGCCTCTGTAGCTAATTACTTGGAATGGTACTTACACTATGGTATTCCTGTATTTGTTCGTTATATAAACGAAATATTTTGTTGTTTTTTTTTTTTATATGAATACCGCACAAGAGTCCCAACTGCTCCCAACCGTCTAGAGCCAGTGAGACTATGGCATTCCCAATTGAGGCTGAAGGTATTGGGGAGGGGAAGGAGAAGGGGAGGGGAAGGAGAAGGGGAGGGGAAGGAGAAGGGGAGGGGAAGGAGAAGGGGAGGGGAAGGAGAAGGGGAGGGGAAGGAGAAGGGAGGAGGAAGGTGGGGAAATACCTGGCTATTCAAATCTGGTCACCAAACACGGCTAAAAGCCATTTCAAGCAATGTTTCAATTCTGAGAGTATCTTCCACCCTGGAACGTGCGCAAATATAGTACATATTATTGTTAAATTAATTAATTGTGAAACAATACAAATTAATTAAATAAAATTTACTTGCGCACGCCGGGATTTGAACCCGCGACCTTCGGATTAGTAGTCGAGAGCCTTACCCCTCGACCATGGAGGCCGTTAAGTTATTTGATTAGTGTTGTATTTCATGAAAGAATGAATTAATGAATGAATGAATTAAAGAACGAACGAACGAACAAACAAACGAATAAATAAATATATAAGCAAATAAATACAATATTTTCCTGCTATAATGCAATGGTAGTAAAAGGAAAGGTAGCGAAGCTAGTAGTTCACAATGGAGTGCTGATACCAATCCTGATGTATTTCATTTAAGCATGAAACTGGCAGAGAAAGGATGAAAGTAGATTGAAAGCTTTTGAAATGAGATCTCCAAGGCAAATGTTTAGTAAAACCATGTATAATCCTGAGAAAAATGTTGAGATTCGTAAAAAATGCAAGGCCGATGAAAGCATATAATTATATTTTGTTATTCACGTAAGAGAAACGTTAAACGTCTAATGTAATTTAATTAAAGTGTGCGGGCACTATTTTTTTCTATAAAAGTTGGCCGGCACTATTTATAATCTAAGTACGTGGGTGGGGACACCTCCATAGAAAATTTTGAATAAAAAAAACTTGGAAAAAGGCAAACAAAGAAAATGCTCAACAAAACACTTGGCTGATCGGTGCCCCAGATTAATCCGTTAGTGCGGTTAGTTTTGGAATGGTAAAATCAACCGTATTTGTATTAATCTAAGTATCGCATCATATCGTAGTCTAACCAAAGTTATTTTCTTAAATTTAAAAGTCATTGAATTATTTAAGTGCCCATCCAACCTGTAATGAGAGTGGAGCCAGTCGCCAATAGACCACCCCAGATAAAATGAAATGCATCCATTTTTGCAGGCAACTTAAATTGAGTTTTTTCACGAAACCCAATTATCCACACCGCCACCATTTAATGTGGGCACATTAAGACGCCATTATGTGTTCATCTGTTTATAGCTATGTCATTTAGCACACGCATTTTAACTGGGATTAAACGTTAGGGTATTTTCTCGAGTCTGACGTATAGTTTGGGCATGTAGAGCGAATGAACGAAGAAAGGAGTGTAAGGAAAATATAAGACATGAAGAGAGGAAGACATGGCACGTTCAAGTGAATCAAATACTTGAGTCGGGCCATGTCAGAAGAGAATGTATAAGACGATTTATGAGTGTGAATGAAGCGAGAAGTGTATGCCAAGATCGCGTTGTTTGGCGCTCCGTCCTTTCTGTCTACCCCTGCGGAGAAACGGCGTGATCGTTAGTTAGTTAGTTAGAAAAAGGAAATCAAATATTGTCAGGTTAGTCATAACCCGAGAAAGTTAGGCTATCTTTAAAAAATAATTTAGCAAGTTCATACCTCCGTACGATTTTTGAAGATTATCTGTAAAAATAATGCCCGTTGCATGCTGACAAGAATACTTGATTAGTGTTTATAGCCATTTTTGTCAAATATCACCTCTAAAATAGCTATACATAGCCATTACATAAAATTATGAAACGTTCGAAATATCCAGAGTGATAGATACGCTGGCGAAAGACCACCTTTCAGAAGCGAAACGTTGCTTGAAATGGCTTTACCCGTGTATAGTGAGACAATATTATTTATTTATCACGATCTCAAAAAGACGGCCATTCACCAATTTTTTTAAAGAGATTACAATTAGTTTTGGGAAATAAATACAGAAAAACATAAATGTTGCAAAATAATAAAAACAAAAACAAGAAAACACAACAAAGTAGAAATATACGAGTGATGGGGACAACTTTAGGGCTATTTTGTGACACGGGTCAAAAGATAGTCGTTAAACTGTCTGTATGTGACGCTGAAAATGTCAACGGTCAAAGCAGCATCGTTAAACAGTTGAACCGCTCTGTTGATCGGCACGTTCTGATTAGAAGGAGATCTCGCTTTTGGAGCATGACTACACTTGTTAGGGACATATAAGTTAACCGCTCTCAGCATATATGGCTTACATGTAGTTCCATAGATTATTTTGAACATAAATGTCTACCTAAAAATGTTTTTGCGCGAGCTTCTAAGGTGTAAAAATCAACCATTGCTGTTAGATATATAAAAGTTAGTCATAAACTTCTTTTGTACTCTTTTTATTTCGAGGATATGCTTTTGTTCTGTAGGGGACCGAAATAATGGAACTATATCCCAGGATGCCGCGAAATTAGTCGAATGACCTAGTTTTGTGGGTTTTAATTTAATAGTGAATATGTATACATCTGAACCTTTAACAAATGACCTGAGAGTACCACAGGGGCCCGTACTGGGATCACTTTTATTCATCATTTACATAAATAATATTATTTAAGTCATAAAAGAGTGCAAGATAAGATTTTATGCGGATGTTGGGCTTATTAATATCACAGGTAAAGAATATGAAAGTATATTTGAGAAAATCAATGCTGATCCTAATGACCTATCAACATGGCTAAAAATTAACAATCCCCATCAAAAGTATACGAGTATTGCGGATAAAACTCTTTGTTTGAAGAGTTTTATCCGCTATATACTTTTGTTACTTAATTTTATTACTACGCTACCGATTTTGACAAATCCGCATTGAAATGAAAAAAAAAATTTTCGCCATTGTTTAATACCATTATTATTATGTGTATTATGTAAATGCTTATCTTTTGAAATTTTGCTCAGTTTTTTTTATTTAAGATTTTATCGATTAAAGCCCACCCTCACTGTGACACTTATTATGTATGTTCTTCCATAATTCTGTAATATTGTTTAGTATATACTTTGCCCTGACGATGGAACGGTTATTCCGAAACCGATAGTCGCGAAAAATAAATGTGGTTAAAACAAAGTTTGATTTGAAATAAAAATATGTTTTATTTTGCTGAGTATTCCCAAATGGGTGCAGCGTGTGAAAAAACGACTCTTATAATGGTCTTGTACTTACAATAATTGACTGTTGAAATTTTTTTAACTAAAATATTATATATATCAAGCAATTTTAAATTGAAATAAATTTACTACCAGCACTGAATTCTCAAATCTTTGAACCTCCAATTTCTCGTCAGCGTGGTGATACTGGATACATGTCACATGTAATGTACGTATTATGTATTGAGCTAGACGTTAACTTAGACTTAGCGTAATCCTGTCTTGGATCGGATTACTGCTAAGTAATATTGAGTTAAGCTACTCCTATATACGTGTTATTATTTTAGGTAGATACTTTTAAGTCGCTGTAATATTATGGAAGTTAAACTCTCCTTAATTTTGAGGCTAAAATCTGTTTTCCGAAGCATTGGAATGTATTAAACAGTCAAAAATTTGCTGGTCCCAGATCAATCCAATGAATCCCGTCAAATTTTATTATATGACAACTAACATAAAAAATGTAGAGTCACTAAATCTTTTAAAAGGTATTTGGTAGAACAAAAACCAATAAAATATTTAACAGCCGTTTAAACATTTGTTACATTTAAGACCAAGCCATAAAATGCTGTCATTTTCATCATCCTGAAATATTATACAACATTTAAAATATGACTAAAGTTTTGTATTTCATAAAACAGAATGGAAACCGTTGAATATTTTGAACATAACACCAAAAATTCGATGGATGGTTATGAAAAGCTGCGAACAGCGCTGGTTCTTCCATACGTTCATACTGCGCAAAAAACATAAAGCGAAAGTAATCCCTTAATCTTTTGGAAATTATCCATAATTTTCTATTACATGAAATAATTATTATCTTCTATTATGCTGGCAATATTTTAAGTCGCCTCTAGACTAGGGCGCCCAAGTGTGCAATGAACGATTGTCAAAAAATGTATAGAAAAAGTTTTTCTGAAAGGATTTTTTTTAAGAATTGCAGAATATTCAGTCGGGCGTAGAGCTAGTTTTTCTTTGAAACTTTTTCATGTGATTCACGTTCAAATTGTCGCTTTACGCAGCCAACAACCAATCAAGAGGCTGGACTTTAGTTTCCAGCAGTGGTAGCACACGGCTAGAGATGGTCAATATTCCTGTCCCTATTAAATTTTCCCGGTGTCTTTATGGTCACCGGATTCGGGAAATAGTTTGAAGAAACAGTTAGATATAAACTTCTGTTACTTATGTTGAAGTTCGGAGGAATTACTAAAAATATTTTATTCTAATCTATTTGTAGACTTTTATTCGTGATGTTTTCCATTACACTACGTTTCAAATTTTTTGATTAATTCTACTTTAATTCCTTTTTAATATATACACCACCCTTTTTTGTTAAAAATTCGATGAATAAATTCTTGTCCGTTCACTGTTTTGTTGTTGCTTTTTTTCACAGAAATAATTATTAACTTTTAGATATTTTATTTCCCCTTAGCTAGATTAAATGGGTTCACGGGCTGTGTATAGTTGTTCTAAATATATTTTTAATAATACAAAAGAAACTGTTGCAACGTTTTTTTTTTTTAATTGTAACAAGTCAATATGATAATATTCACCGATACATCACGTTTGACCGGTCAATGGCTGAGTTTGCATCGCGTTTGGGTCTCACCTAGGCGTCGTGAGTTCAATTCCTCGACTGGCTAAGTCCTCCTTTACGACACAAGCAACATCTTCCGTTCACTGTGATGGTGGTAGGAGATTTTCAAATATTTTCAGGTTATTCGTAACCAGGGAATATTTGTCTTTCTTTAAAAAAAAAGATAAAGTGAAATGGCATTCTCATTAGAACATAATAATAGAAATACAAACAAATAAGCATTAATAAGAATTCGCATTTATAAATAAATATGAATTATGAAACATGAAATACTAGTTATAGACAGGTTTATGGGAGGTGATCAATGATCTTACTAATAAAGGAACTTTTGGTTTGCGTATTTATAATGTCACTAGGTAGGGAATTGAATAGTTTAATGAGGTTCTATTAAAAACTTCTTTTTCCATAGCAGGTTTTTCAAACTGAGATATTGACTGAAATATATATTTTGTTTAACACTAGGCCGTGTCCCTAACCGATGTTATTATACCTTTTTTATATGAATACCGCACAAGAGTCCCAACTGCTCCCAACCGTCTGGAGCCAGTGAGACTATGGCATCCCCAATTGGGGAATGTTGTGAGGCAGAAGGTATTGGAGAGGGGAAAAATTTGGGAAAGAGGAAAGTGAGGAAATACCTGGCTATTCAGATCTGGTCACCAAACACGGCTAAAAGCCATTTCAAGCAACGTTTCAATTCTGAATGGTGGTCTGTCACCAGGGCGATATTGAGTGTATCTTCCACTCTGGAACGTGCGCAAATATGCTATATATTATTTTTAAATGAATTAATTGTGAAACAGCACAAATTAATTAAATAAAATTTACTTGCGCACGCCGGGATTTGAACCCGCGACCTTCGGATTCATAGTCGAGAGCCTTACCCCTCAACCACGGAGGCCGTCAAATATGTGATGTTTTTCTTTCTTCATATGTATGTAAATTGTTAAATTGTTGCTGCAGGATATTTTTTTTTAATTTGGGAATATTTGTTTTCTTGCATAACATTGCACAGATGAGTTGATAGTGCTTTCAGTTTGGTCGTAGCACGGCAATATTCGCCATGCTTCCATGCTATATTTCCCTTTGCTTCTATTATCTATGGAGTAACGTTTAACGTCTCACCCCTAGTTTCCAGTAAATAAGTTTTTATCACAAGGGAATATGACAAGTGATAATTTCATATATCACTCACTTTAATAAGAAGAGAATGCGCAAATAAAAATAAGACGACTGTAATGAAATAATATTATGAAAAGACGATTGCCTTTGTCATATGAGAAATTTTATGTAGAATTTGATAGGCTTTTAACCCCAAAATGGAAGAGAGGAATAAAATTTAATATTTACAAATTCTAACTAACTTTTGATCGCTCAAGACATGCTTTCTTTCAGTTATTTTCTCAGCAATCGGTTTGTTTTCATAGTGGCAGGCTGCGCCTTTTTCTCATAGGAAAGTATTTTTTTTTACTGCGTATCATTGGATAGTGGGAACTATTGAGTGAAATTTACTGATCGCTTCTCAGACACAATAAACGAGTGAATTTTGCTGTTTTTTTTATCAGTTGTAGCATGAAATGTGTTTATTACAAGTGGTTGCAATATATACCACCCTAAACGACAAAGATTAATAAAAAACGGAAAAAACTTAAAATGGTGGTAAAATATACTTCTCGCTTCCATTAATGGGCTAATTGCCGTTCCACACAAATGGTTTGCCTAGTGGTTTCGTCGAAAATGGGCAAACCGAGTCAAATTCCTGGCCCAGACGCGTGGCCACAGGAAAAGAGAACGTCGCGCTAGACCATTGATAGATCCAGTATTTCCAGTCAAAACTAAGCGTGTAGA
This sequence comes from Halesus radiatus, assembly GCA_022606495.2. Lineage (NCBI taxonomy): Eukaryota > Metazoa > Arthropoda > Insecta > Trichoptera > Limnephilidae > Halesus > Halesus radiatus. The sequence goes on along the minus strand of JAHDVE020002277.1, from coordinate 24,569 downwards.
GCATAAATTCCCAAAGTGGTCTTTATGGACCCCACAGGGGTTCATATGGATTTGCAGGGAGTCCATGGCAGGGAGAAACAAAAAAGGGGTCCACGAATCGGAGTTCGTTTAGACTGCACGCATAGTAAAGCACCGTAGTAAGTTTCGTCCGACAAGCCTACTGCGCAATTAAAGCGAATCGCGTCCACGCGGGCACTGCAAGTTTTTAACAGCAATGCATCGCGCAGTGAATAAATACCACTTGTTCAGTATTGTACCAAAGTTTTAAACAGACAGGTTGTTGCGAGGGGAGGGGGGTCCACGGAAAATGGAAAATTAAACGAACGTCAAAGGGGTCCATGGGGAAAAAAGTTTGGGAACTAACCCTATGATGTAGAGGCAGCCATCTGCCTGGCCAGCAGTGTGGCTTTCGGCAAAAATATATAATTTGACTTTTGACTTTTAATTTGAGTTTTTGACTTGGCAATAATGGCAATACTCCTGGTGTGCGCTGAGCGAAGCTGTCTTGGAATTTGAAATGTCACTTTGGAAAGCAGTTTATGTAGGTACTGTTTTAAAATAGAACGATACATACATATATTCGTAAGAATCCTGAGATACATACATATTTTAATTAGAAATCAATTAAAAATTTCTTAACTATATTCAATTTTAAAATTATTGTCTTCTGTTTGAATTTCCTTGCTCAATAAATTCGCCTTGGAACAAGTAAGTCTCAAATAGCGAGTTGATATATTTTTTTCCAATTAATATACCCGTAAGATGTAAACTAAAAACCCTGTAAAAATAAAATTAATTTGTAATCCAATTAAGCAAATTTAATGATACCTGCAATAGATGTTCTTTTTCCAGAATTAATAACATCAATAATAGCCATTTTAGCTATCAAGTGTCAGTTCGAAGTTTTTGTTTATATGTTGAACATGGGGGTCAGTATATCCAGGAGTGACGGACGTATTAACCGTAAGAAAAACTAAATAAAACACATTTAAAATATGATTACCAAGCAACTCCATCTTGGCATACACTTCTTGCTTTATCCACACTCATACATCGCCTAATACATTCTCTTCTGTTATTCCGACTTCTGACATGGCCTGGACTTCATTTGATCATACCATGTCTTCCTCGGGCGTCCCCGGCTTCTTATTCCATTCACATTAGTATCAAATATTTTCCTTACACTTTATTTGCTCTACATGCCCAAACCATTTAAGCGTCCCTTTCTTAACCTAATTATGTTGTCGGAGTGCTAATAGCGGGTTGGTATCAGCACTCCATTGTGGACTGCTAGCTTCGCTTCTTTGGACAACTTTTTGTTAGCGCCAACCGTTTGATTTTTAGATACAATTGTTTGTAGTGCTAGAAAAAGTTGATCAAGTACTATGTTTTGCATGATCTTACTGATAATTGGGAGTTTGTAGATTGGCCTGTTGCAGTTGGTGATGTTATTTTTGTACCCACTTTTGTAGATTGGTGTAATAACTGCTTGTTCCTCGAAAGAAATTTTGAATAGTACGGAGAGAGGATATACTAATTGATCTCGACATTTTACATAAAATATTAATGGAATTAAATCGGATCACGCACTTATATTTGGATCAAGATTGTTTAAGTAATCATGTACACGTGACTTAATTGAAATCAGTGGAGATTAAAGCTGTCTTCATTATTCTTAGAATTTATAGAATAGAGGCAAGGATTGAAATGTTCGACAAATACTGATCTAAAGTAATCGGTAAAATAGTTGTATACAGATTGTCTGTCAGTGCAGCAAATATCGCAAAGATACATTTTTTCTTAGATAGATTTTTTGGAATCCAAGAAACCAATCCTCGGTTTTATTTAACGAATGACCAGAACCGTTTGCTTCACTTTCTGTTTTTTATTTCATTTTTTTTAATATTTTTTTTTATGTTTATTAATTTTTTATTTTTTTTGTTATTTTATTTTTATTTTTGTATTTTTATTTTATTTTTTTATTTAATTTTATTTTTATTTTTTTTTATTTGCCCTATGGCTCCTTACCCTTACGCTATGGCTCCTTACCCTTACGGTATGGCTCCTTACCCTAACGCTATGGCTCCTTACCCTTACGGTATGGCTCCTTACCCTTACGGTATGGCTCCTTACCCTTACGCTATGGCTCCTTACCCTAACGCTATGGCTCCTTACCCTTACGGTATGGCTCTTTACCCTTACGCTATGGCTCCTTACCCTTACGGTATGGCTCCTTACCCTTACGCTATGGCTCCTTACCCTTACGCTATGGCTCCTTACCCGAACGCTATGGCTCCTTACCCTTACCGTATGGCTCCTTACCGTTACGCTATGGCTCCTTACCCTTACGGTATGGCTCCTTACCCTAACGCTATGGCTCCTTACCCTTACGGTATGGCTCTTTACCCTTACGCTATGGCTAATTTTATTATTTACTCTATGGCGGCACCATTGGAATGTGCTGTCTCCTTAGGGCACCATATATTATTACAACAGTAGTACATATTATTTTATAGGAATTAAATGCGATAAATGAATAATAAGTAAACTGAATGCCGTACAAATGAGATCCCTGAGGCGTGCTAAAACCTTGGATGGTCGTGTGAAAAATATTGAGATTCGTAAAAAATGCAAGGCTGACGTGAGCGTGATGAGAAAGATTAAGAATGGACCCTTAGATGTATTAGGCATGTAGAGCGAATGAACAAAGAAAGGAGTCTAAGAAGAATGTATGACGCGAATGTGCATGGAAGAAGAAGCCGGGGACGCCCGAGCAAGATGCATTACGATCAAGTGAATCAAATACTTGAGTCGGGTCATGTCAGATGTCGGAATAATAGAAGACAATGTATGAGACGATGTATGAATGTGAATGAAGCAAAAACTTTATGCCAAGATCGAATAATTTGACGGTCCGTCCTTTCTGCCTACCCCTTCGGCGAAACGGCGTTATGGTTAGTTAGTTAGTTAATTATGAACACAACAATATGGAATGGCAGGAATTAAAATACATTTTTTTCCATGTCTCTTTAAACCTTTAAGGTTTGCTTTGAAAATATCAAGAGTGATGTTATTTAGTAGCACCATATCCCTTGTCATACTGCGCTGAGCCAGCACGTCTGTTCTATCATGTGGTATACATATTAGATCGCGGTGCCGTCCTTGACAGTAGTTGTTTATGGCATTGCAGGAGGTATGGACTGCCTATCAAAATATGTATAATTTTATACGCACTTACTGCAAGGGCCCCACTCCTAGACTGGAGACTGGTAGCGCGTCTCAGAGAGCAAATCTTCATGGTGCATAAATTTCGAGTATTCGCCGTGCATTCTCATGTACAGATATCGAAGAATTTATTTTTGAATTTGTTCTAACATTTCTAGATACTTCCTCGGGTTTAGTAAACTGTTAGATCTTATAACACACTTTAATTTAGTTGCGCACGCCAGGAATCGAACCGCGCCCTCGGATTTCCAGTCGTAGACCTTACCTCTCCAACAAGGAGGCCGTCAAATTATTGGTTTAATCTAGAAACTTCCCTAAGTAGTCTCTTAAGTGGCGTATAATGTTAACCTCGAGCTTAAGCCTACATTCCATTGAATTTAACCAACTCTCTCTTAAGAGATTCTCCTTATCCGAGTAAGTACTATATTAGGGATCCTACTTCTACTTACTTACTTAGGTTATATTCTAAATTTGAACTAAGGTCCCTACTTACCTCGGTTCCCTCTTAATTCTCCGTAGGTACTACGAGTATTTAAGTAAGGGATACAGGCTAAACTTGACTATTAGTTAGTTCTAGGAAGAAGACCGATTATATAACTGTTGAGGACGCTCTCATAATAATTTTTTATTTATTACAGCCTTCCACAAAAAATGTGAAAATTCAAAATTAAGCAAGGCTATCAATAATAATAATGATAAGATCTTTAAAAGGTTGGTTTCATTCACTTTGTGGCGTAATCATTAATAAAGTATAGATAAATTATAAACATAGAACACAATAATGTAAGACTAGACAATTTATAAACATGAGCAAAAATTGATTAAAGTAGGTAAGTAATTAATCAAAAATGTTAATAAAAAATTATTATAAAACATTGAATAATAAATTTATATTTAAAATTATTTTTATTATTAATATTAATATGAAAATAAATTTAAGAGATAGCTATTTAAAAATATATATATTAGATTATTAATTACATTTAATTCGCTATTAACGCTTTTAAAATTTCTCAACCCTTATTTGATATATTACAAAACCAGTGATATGAATTAATAGATTTTACACGATATAAGTGCCTCCCATGTCATTTGAAAGAAACCCACTGTAGACACTAACATAGAATCTTTTGGTTTTAGCCTCGAGAGAAAAAACGATTTCGGTTATTTATCAAAATAACCGAAATCGTTTTTTTTTTTAAATAAACGGTTACTCGAAACTGTTAAAAAATGACGAAATGAATAATCAAAAAAAAAAACATAACTAAAAAAAAATAACAACAACGACAACGTTTGCGGCGAAAGCGTTTTGTGATAATCGAAGGAGTTTCGGACGGAAGTGTTCAACCCTAAAACGGTTAACGAGAAAGGGTTGTCCAGGTATTGGAGCGGGAGGGAATGCCATGAGAAACGGGCTTTCAGCCATCAGCTCAACCGAGCAGTGTTGCTATTATTCATATTAATTTACGGTGCGTGTCTACAATTCTAATAATTAATATTTCGTTTTTTACGTTTTCTACAATTATTTTTTTATAAAAAAATACAAACATTCTCGGGTTATGATCAACATGACAAAAATTTTAAATCTCGTTCTATCGTCACAATAAGCAAAAAATATTTGTGTCGTGATGAAGGACTACGCCGGCAGACGAATTGAACACATGATGTCTGGGTGGGTATCCGACCCGATGCCAACTCAGCCACTGATCGGTCTTAAACCGCTTTATTAATAAAATAAAATAAAAACACTTTGTTTTCTAAATTAATGTTATCGTAACACGTTCTTTTAAGTTATTAGAGATTAGTATACGTCACGCTGAAGGCGATTATAAGCCGCAATTAATTAGATATATATTACGTGAAGAGTTAACGAGATGATGGTGTACTTAACATATAACCCGTTGTTTGTATAATTAATAACTTATATTAAGGTTCACTGACACAACTCGTTCAACTTCTAAGTAACTACCTCTCCTTCCTATAAAATATTTAATATGAATAGAGTTTTTTTTTAATCTTTTAACCTTCCAGCGGTCACGTGGCGCCGAAACAACCGTGCACGTCCCTTTCATCCCAGTTACGCGTTTGTCTAGCATCGTATTCCTCTGCTCTGGCCGGCAACCTAAGATAGATATGTGTTTTATTTTTTATTTTTTTTATTCATATGGAAAATCAACAGTTTACAATAATTATTAAGAGGAACAGCTGCACGGCATGTTTCGTAAATAACATAGTTTTGGATTTGAGGCCAAAATACTCACCTAAACCTAACGATTTTTTTTTCATTTTTAGTACGGATTATAAGCAATTTATTTATTATTGTCTTACATTATGAAATACAGGCCATTAAAGGAATTGATTTTTCGCGATTTCAGAGGCACCTTTAACAATTATTTGAGGGCTAACGGTGATTTAAAAAAAAGTTTTATCTCATCTACTTTGAAAATATGATGAAACATAAAATAAATAAAAAATTTAAAAAATTAAAAATAGTGGAATTTAAATTATATTAAAAACGACCAATTTACGTTGGAACACAAATTTGCCGTACGTAATTTAAAATATCGACCCGAAAAAGGTTTTTTTTAATGTTTTATTTATATATTTTTATTTACGTAATCATATTTACGTAGCAAATATATATGTATATTTTTAAAATACAGTGAACCCGTAAATAATTTTCTATGTTGCCTCTAAAATTATGAAAATAGTTTGTTTTTCATTTTTCACAATTTAAAATAAATAAAATACTTCTCATCTATGCTAAAAATTTACTAAACCGTTAATTAAAAAATATTTCTTTCAGTTTGGATGGATATTTTGGCCTCAAATACAAAATTTTGTTATGTATGAAACAGGTAGCGCAGCCGTTCCTCTTAGGAATGATAAATATGAGTAAAAATGGATTAATAGTAGATTTTCACGTAAGTATTTAAATTCTTCAATAAAAATATAAAAGTTACAAGGTTAGCCTATGGGGTTAGGATGGTGGGAGGGAGGGGAATGGAATAGATCTAATCTGTGTAGATAAATATGTATGTATTAATATATGATGCGAATGTTATTTATTGATTTGATCTTTTAAATTATCAGAAGCTGAGTTAAATAAGTCAAACTCACTGTATGCAGTGTTAAAAATGTGTGAAGCGAGGTGTATAAATGTGCTTTGTTTTGAGTTAGCCTTGCATTGAGGGAGGCTTAGTGTATAGTTTCATCGGGTCTGTCTGTTAGGCACTCTTTATTGATATAATTCATAAAAAGAACTTTATTTACGTCGCTGTTTTTAATATATAAATATCTACGTATTTCACAAGCAAAGCTTCCTTCTTCAAGATAAAACTAATAGTAGATTGTTTATCTTAATGAAGGAAGCTTTGCTTCTGAACCATCTAAATATTAAACAGATAATGTTATAAACAAAGTTCTTCTGATTAATTATATTAATAACGACGCAAATTACACATCTTTCGAAGAAACTCTTAATTGATTTCCTTCAAGTAATTCAGCGCAATCTACTACAGAGGCGCCTATTTTTGTAAAAACAGAAACAATAACGAAGTAATGGATATATTCATTCCCTTTCACATATACCGCCGGCGCTGCGCGTGGGGATCAAAGTTCAGTCAAGCGAAAAACAACTAATCGACTATATGCTTCTAGCTTAGCTGCCTAACCAGAACAAAGTACATCAACCACTGGGGAAGCATTGAAAGAGTCTTGCAAAATTGATTTCCTAAAAAAGGGAGCAATTGAAAACCGACAGCGCATCCTGCACAAAGAATGAGTGCCATTATAAACAATGACAATGAATCTTTTTAATTATTTTTAAATAACATTATATTGATAACTCTAGATACTAATTATTATTGAAAACAATTAAAATACAACGAAAAACCAATTTTGCATAAAACGTTTAATTATTCCATATAAAATTCGGTTTAATCTTTCGTGGGTCGATTAGGCTACGCGCTCTGTTGGTGTACCTCTTCAGTACTAGTACGACAACACCACAAGCAATTTTACGGTTAGGTCTGACTTGCACCGTGTTATCGAATAATTAAGTAGTTAATTTCAACTTCTAGTATAGCAAACATAGTTGAAATGTCCATAGGTAAAACAACTTTACAACTAGTAAATCTAAGAAAAGATTTTCAAAAATATAATTGAAGAAGATAATATTAACAAATCCTAAATGAAATACGAAACCAAATGAAAAAAAAACTTATACCTTTTTGTTTTTTAGGATTTTTTGTTGTTGTTTGTTTTATATTTCATTAAGAATTTCCTAAATATTTCAATGAAGTTTATAAGCTTCAATAAGTTATTCAAATAAAATGTAATTTTATTCATCTATCAAACGTATTTTAAACTGAAATACTGATAATGTACTAAAAAACACAATGTTACAAAAGTAGTTGCGTCTATAACAGTTCAACTTTTATAGCCTTATAGTTGATTTGCACAATAATATGCTTCCTTACAAACCTACCCAATTGTAATCCATACCTAGTCCATTACCTTTACCCGCATCATTGTCCGCTGTGATTTCGTTCAGTAGGCATTAATTCGCACTCGCTACCCGCCGCAATATTTGTATTGTGTTTGTAACCGCCGCGATCTATCAGATTGTAATCCCGCCGCAGATGAATATCGTCGGTGTTCATGCTGAACTCTTATTATTTTTAAATGAATTTAAAAATATACTTGTTGTTCACCACTTGATATGAAGACTAAAAAAAAATTTACAAAGTATAAAATAAGAACACGATAACGTAAGAATGGACAAATTAAAAACATTAACAAAAATTGATTAAACTGGGTAAGTAATTAATTTATATTAGAAATTAATAAAGAAATTATTGTTATTATTAATACTGATATGAAAATAAATTCAAGATAGCTAAGATTAAAAATTTAATTCACTATTAACGCTTTTTCTGATTTCTAAAATTTCAATTTTATCTAATTGTAAACCGGTTGGATTTGAATGTAAAAAATTTAAATCTTTATTTATGTCTAATGAATGATTGGTTCCTAAAATATGTTTGGCAAATTCAGAAAATTAATTCTCATTATTTTATTTATGTGCTCAATGCATCGACAGCCAAAGAAGAGGCTTGTGGAGAAATAAGAATCAGGGGTAAGTCTTTGGATCCCGTCTTGCCCTTCCTATTTTACCCCTGCATATTTTAAAAAATCAATTGTAATTATTTTAATTGTGATAAAGTTAATTTATGAACTAGCACACCCACCTACTAATTTTGTAATTTTTTTTGTCGCTAATTTTAAGAAAAAAAAGGTTATTTAAAGTTATTGTTCCCCGGAATCTCATAATCCGTGGGTGGAGTCATCAAGTATTCATTGGCGCTCACTTCGTCGACGTCTCTAGCTGTCAGCTTCTAGTAGAATTTTCTTGATTCTTCTCGCGTCAAAAATGGAGAACAAAGTCTTTAGTCTTTTCCTCGGAACAGGAATCTCGAATGGGGAATACTGTGGATATTATGAAATATTTCTACATGCTATTTTGCACCGTATCTTAATTAGTATTTAGTTAAAAAATTAACATAATAAATAATTTTCAGTATTTTTTTACAGTCACTCCACACTGGAGGCACTGGGGAAATAATTTCCATCAAGGCCTATATCATATTTGGGGATGCTGTGTGTGGGGTTTTTTAGAGGATAGGAAAGAGTGAACCTCTATCTTAAAGAGACCCATGTTGTAGGAGGGAGGAAACATAGAAGCCGGCAGAGCATTCCACAACCGAGCTGTTGAACATTAGAACGAGTCGTAGAAGCGACCCGTTCTCATGTGACAAATGTTAACAATGTACTAATGATGAGCGCGCGTTCGGCGTATTTCCCGACTGTGCACCGGTACCGAAGGATCGACGACTCTAGTTCCTAGGAGCATCATTCATTGCAATACCGGTAGAATAAGGACAGCATTCCCACCTGACGTCTGTGCTCCAAAGAATGCAATCCGTTTGTTTAGATAGGCGAATCTATTAAACGATCAAAGATGAATTAACTTCAAAAAATCAATTTTTATTTCAGATATTTTGAGACTCCCGACCAGAGGTGGCTGTAAAACCTACAGTGGGGCGCACTTGTGATGTGTATAGGGTCAGCAGTATCTGCTGGCTCTGTACAATACGCCCTGCTTCTGAGAGGCTAACTTTACTCCGGCTTCGATGGAGTCCCCGTATCCCCTCGTTTTAGCTTCTTCCCCTAAATGCGTGGAATTAGGTGGTTTTCCCCCCGGCACACCAAAACTTCATCGCTTTTATACAGCTTTAAAGTATGTAGTTAATAATAAATGGTTTATTTTCTAGAGCGCCATTTAGCGATTAAAATCAATTCAAGGGCGCTTTACATTTTGTTTCAAGATTGTATTCCCTTTTAAATAAATAAGTTTTTACGAACTTGCTTACTGACCTCAAAATAATAGGAGGTTATTCCAAGAATGTGTACCCAGTACATAAAAAGCTCTGTCCCCAAATTTAGCAGCATTCCTACGAAAAGGTTCAACCAGTCTGTTCGACGCATCAGACTTGGCCGACTTGAGCGTGAGTTGCCTCTGAGTAAGATTGTCCCTCACGCAGAGATCAGTCAAGTATGATGGTGCCAGCCCGTTCATTTCCTTATATACCATAAGACAAATTTTAAATCAAACTTTTTCCACAACAAAATTTAATAGTATCTACTTCTCGAAAGCTACAAGATTGCACCAGTATCTCATTTTCGATAAAAATGCCGTCGTGGTTTTATCCCTGGACCGTTCAATATCATGTTTTGTTTTCTTTTAATATTCGATCTTACTTGGTTTCGATCCTGGAATCCCTCGGTCCAGAGTCAATGAGCTTACCGTTCTGCCACAGAGGTATATTGCTATTTTGTCAGCGACCTCTGCCGTAAGTCAAGATTATAATCTTGACTGCCATCAAAATTCTGATCACACAATGGCCGGGCGCCGCAAAGTTTTGAGTTATGACGGCGGCATGATATAATTATCAACTTGCGAAGTAATCAACGTCGTAACTAGCACGGGAACTTTAGAAATCAGGGCCAGGTGGGCCTTTAAAGGTGTTGTTGTTCGGGTACATCACGCGGAGGATATTGGAGGGTCACTACAGCTTACAACCTACAACCTTAACCAAACCGTTTGGAATTTTAGGGGTATCTTAGTAGGGTGCAGTGGCGGTTTTATCTAAAGTGCGTTTGGGCATTGAACTCTCATAAAAAGGATAAGAAACTAAAACAAACGGTGTTTTTTTTATATGTATAACGCACAAGAGTCCCAACTGCTCCCAACCGTCCGGAGCCAGTGAGACTATGGCATCCCCAATTGGGGAATGTTATGAGGCTGAAAGTACTGTGGAGAGGAAGGAGAGGGGAAATAGTAAGGTGGGGAAATACCTGGCTTTTCAGATCTGGTCACCAAACACGGCTAAAAGCCATTTCAAGCAACTTTTCAATTATGAATGATGGTCTTTCACCAGGACGATACTGTAAGTATCTTCCACTCTGGAATGTGCGCAAATATACTATGTATTATTTTTAAATGAATTAATTGTGAAACAACACAAATTAATTAAATAAAATTTACTTGCGCACGCCGGGATTTGAACCGGCGACCTTCAGATTCTTAGTCGACAGCCTTACTCCTCAACCATGGAGGCCGTCAAATTTCATTTGATGTCATAATTTTATCACACTTTATTTATACTGTATCCCAACGGAATCTCCTCTAATATATCCCTTATAGTTTTGCTTTACTCGTACGCGTTACTAGTATTTAACACATGGGAAATACATATAAAATACCAGAGTAAAATGTAACTGGGAATTTTGTCGTAAGTCGACTCTAAGAAGGATATTACCCTGATGAATGCCTCTAATAAAGTAATAAAATATTATACAAATAGCTCCATTCAAATGTACCTGGTTTAACCGTAGTTCGTGTGGTATGCTTAGAAGATCGTGATACCGCCTCTGACAGTAGTTGTTTGGTTCAAAGAACTTATAGCACTCCAGGAGGTATGAACTTTTGATTCACCTCAACGTTTTTTGGCAACCACTTGCTTCCATATCGCACCTTTGGATGTTAAATACAAAATGTCAGAAAAGTCCGTTTTGTATTCTTCTACTTCTGTCGCTTCCTCATTGCTGAGGATTTTAACCGCCACTCCAATATCCCTGGTGTACAAGGCTCGTCCACTCCCCGTGATTCTTCGCTGCGGACACCGACGTTCCGGACACCTGCGAAATTTAGTCACTCCAACGCATCTGTGACCCTCCTCTGCTTCTGCTGCTTTCCACTTTGCCAGTGACCATGCGCTTTTCCAGGTTGGAGAACATGTCCAAAGAATCTGGGAATACGCTGTATGCAGACATTTGGCAGCTTATTTGGTTTTGTTTTAATCACGAAAAAAATCTCTATAATAATAATAATAATAATAAATGTTTATTCCGGTATGTGGGGAGGTTAGTGCAGTCCCACACATTCCATATAAAATATACATGCAATAGTTATAGAAAAATATACAAAATTTGTACACATTTGAGTTTAAAAAAAAGTCAAATAATTATAAGACAGTAGTATAAGGTGATACATTACACATAAAACAAAAATTAAAATAAAAAAATAAATAAATAATTAAAAAAAATAATAATTTAACTAAATAAGATTAAAATAAATCGTTTAAGGTGCTGCGGCATTTATATTGTGAGGGGCCAATATATTTCTCCAGTATGCGTCGATGCTGGAAGCTGGACTGAGGCGGGCTTCCATGATGAGGATATTCCTGGAGCCGTATATTCTTTCCCTCATTCCAGCCACCCTGGATCTTATAAGGGCTGCAAAACCGGAAACTCGCCCCTCCGTGAATGTACTGGAAGCGCTGCAGTATCTGGGGAGGCCAAACATTATGCGGAAGGCGTTATTATACTGTACACGAAGTCTTTCCATACTACTCTTTTTGTAGTTTGCCCAGAGTTCGCAGGTGTACAACGTTGCGCAGAAGGCAAGGAATAGAGTCCTTTTCACAGCGGTACTACAAAGGCGAAATCTTCTACTGAGCATATTCGATTTTACGCTGAGAGCTCGTCTTTGCCTATCAATGTCATCATCATCCATCAGAGTACTGGTGATTATGTGTCCTAGGTATTTAGGTATCTATAAGAAAGTTGCTTATCAGTGACAACGCAAGGACATTACTGTTGGAAGTATATACCTACACCAAAAACAATTGCTCTATGACGAAATTTTCACTGATGTTAAAGTGTTGACTTTTGGAAAGTAACCTTATGTATTGATGGTAACAAAAATGACGGTCTCCTTGGTTGTATAGCTCCTTGATATCTGCTGTATTTACGCTATTTGGTCTTTCTTACATTGTCCATTGAACAAATATGTTGCTCTCCTTGATTGTATGTCTCCGGGTATCTTTAAAATTATTTAAGAGCTACTATCATATTAAGTCTATCCTCACTGTAACAAAACTGTTCTATTGTTTTTATTTCTCAATTTGTTTAATAATTGCTGATATTTTGATATTTTTATAATATTATTTAAATCGATATTATGTAATTGGACTCTAGTATCTCTACAACAAAACTCTAATGCTGTTTTCAAATTACATTGATCACAACATGCATGAATTTTTATTGTTCTATTTTTGAGCTACATTTGTGTGATGATTGTTATTTATTAGTATTGCTTGCAGTGGCTTAGCGGGTACAAGTTCCCGTTGTATGTAATTAATATTATATAATAAAAAATTATAAAATATGCACGAATATACATAATCCTAAATATGTGCTCTTTTGGTCAACTCAGTCTAATAGCTCGACTTATTATAACATGCACAATCTCTACGAATGCATAATAATGCATCACACATTCAAAGCCTCTTTGAACACAAAATCAATGACATTATTCAGGTTATGGTCAGTAATTATCGCGCCAACACTATCAACTGATATAATTATCAAATCTACGTGGTCCTGCGACATCCACACAACCCACCCTCACCTCCGCACCCTATCCGGATATCCCCAATTTCACCCATTGCCAACAACGGGAGATAATCATATTTATTGCCGCTGTGTAGCGCTGTGTTCACGTACTTTGCTGTGTTGTGCTGGGCGTTGTAACGTCGCTCGTAGATACGGGTAGAACGGAGTGCATGCTTACGTTGTGTCGTGTAGATTTAACCATTTAGGTAAACTCGTGCCAGTGGCGTGCGATGGTCTAATATGCAAGAAATTCTTGGGCTAATTCTACATACATGATAAAATACTAAGTAAAGAGGTAACAAGTGTTTTTTTGCACACTAAAAACCATGTCTACAAATAATCTGCAGTGTAATCTGAACGTTCCCGATAAATCATACCCGATGCATGGAAATCGAAATGTACAATTATTCTGCGGAAATTGGTCGTTTGATAAAGGGGTTCAAAAGCGAACATATGCTGAAAAACACATTCATATCCTAGAACTAAATTCATTGTACTATGTGTATTCATATTTACATAACTTTTTGTTCTTTATAATTATGCTCCTCTTACAATTTAACGAACTTTACTAGTAATTCTTAGTAATTAAATTTATAATAAACTAGGTGTGTACCCGGCCTTGCTCGGGTAGAATAATTGATTTGATAACGAAAGTAACTATCTCCAAATAAAGAAACATTCCTTGGAATATTCTATTTCATTCTAAACGTTTATTTTTTCAAAATATACCTAAATCATAAAGTTCTTAAGTAGATACCTACTCGTGTTTTCCATTTTAAAAACATTCTACCCAAAAAACCTTCTTCTTTTGAATATGCAATCTGTGGCTAACCAGAGTGTTATATCTATGGGCTAACCTAAATAAAATATGGTCTGTTCAATGTTTTTCATACTATTTTAAAACGTTATAGCAACAGTTTTACATATTATATTGCATTAAAACTACTCTCTAAACCTTCCCGCCACTAATAAGAACAAACTGTGATATTTTCAGTGAAACCGGTCCAGTAATTTGCGAGAAAATCGAGTACAAAGAAACAAACAAACTTACATTGATTTTTATATATATAGATAAGTTTATAAATTTTATACTATCCATTGCATTTTTTACTTTTATTTTTATTAACATTTCACTTGCTCAAGTTCACTACTTTTATAATATCTTCAGATTAGTATAAACTTTATGGCGTCATTATTAATAAATGAATAAAAAAATACTTTGTAATCACCACTTACTTTAATCAATTTTTATTTGTGTTTATAATTTATCTATTCTTATATTATTGTGTTCTATGTTTATCATTTGTCTATACTTGACATTCTTATTTTTTTAGTATTCTGCATATTCCTGATGAGGAAAGCATCGCTTTCGAAACATGTTGATATTTATATTTTGCTTTTAACCTACCAAACATGCAGATATACAGATGGGTATGTACATGTACGTATGTGTTATGTATGTATACAAACGTTTATGTACACATACTGTGTACTCCACCTGAGCAAAAAAGGGAATTTTTCATTTATTTTTTTATTTTTAAATTTTTTTTTTTTGAGATACGAGATGGTAACATATTATTTTTCAAGCTTCTTTAATAACAAATACCACCTTTGATGAATGTTTCGAACTTTGATAAGAAATATTAATTACATTGTATAACCACTACTCATCTAACTTCATACTTCAAATTAACTGTTATGTAATATACTTATTTAATTATTTAGGCACATTACACGCTTTTACATGGACATTTACAAATAAGTTCGTTCAAAATAGCATTCTTATTAGTGACGGCAACGTTTAGAGAGTAGTTTGAATGAAATACAATATGTAAAACTGTTGCTATAACGTTTTAAAATTGGTATGAAAAACATTGAAACTGTCATGTTGTATTAGGTTAGCCCATAGATATACCACTCTGGTTAGCCACAGATTACACATTCAAAAGAAGAAGGTTTGTTTGGGTAGAAAATTTTCAAAGCGGAAAACACAAGTAGGTTTTAGATTAGAAAAAATAAATGCTTGGAATGAAATAAAATGTTACATTGTTAAGATATTGTAATAGTCGTCACAAGGCATTACTTTTGCTGTCAAATCAATGATGGTACCAAAGCGACAAGCAAGAATTCACAACTTCATAACTTTATTCCAAAAAAGAAAAAATCCCGAGCAAGGAAGGCCGAGTACATCAACTAGTAAATTTATAAAAATAAATTGAGAAATAAAAAATCTATCGGAAAGAGCTGCAGACACATCTGGGACAAAGATATGAATTCTTACTTACTTCTTTTACTTTTTGCATCGCAGTTACGTTAGCGCGGAACGCATGCGCTCGGGTGTATTTTTGCGCTTTACCATGAGCACCATTACTTATGTGTGGTTAAATACACAGGTGGCATTAAGGTATCATAGCATTACTAATAATCTCACAGCAAACCCACGTTGTTTCTTGAGATTGGGGTTAGAGGATTTGTGGTTAACCCAGCAACATATTTATTATGTCATTTGGGGAATCCTTTCAATACTGATTACTAATTTAACTTTACACGTTTTCTTGGATATCTCATCTTGTTTGTTACATTTAACAGCGTCTGCACGCCACTGAAAAACAATAGAATTATAATAATAATAAGATTTTTATTCCAGAACGTGGAGAGGTTGGTGCAATCCCATATGTTCCATATGGTTATATATATTGTATACAAATAGAGCTTCAAACAAAATGTATAAAATAAAGAACATACTAAGATAATAAGGTGAAAGTGGTAAAAAAAAACAGTGTTATGTCGAACGTGATCCCAAGTGAGCTCGGACCCAGCGCTCGCTGCGGATTGGCGCTTGAGGCTGGTAGGCTGCGGTTAACACGGCGTTCTGACATTAGCCGCACCCTGGCTCTTTGTGACTCGGTGTTGCATTCCAGTCCATCTATCCGTTGCTCTGTAAACATTTCCAAATTGCTGATGTATCTCCAATATCCAAATATCATTATGAAGGCGTTATTATAATAATAATAATAATAATGTTTTTATTTAATTTCTAATACAATTACAAACATGTTATATTTAATACGTAAGAGAAATTACAGGTACTTATTTAATATTTGTAAAACAATGTACAAGGAAAAAGAAATATACTAAAAATAAAAAAAAATAAATTCAGAGATATTTAAATAAATTTAGGCAGTGGTGAAGATCGCGTCAATGAGAAGAGATTCTTTCAAGAATCAATAGAATTTCCCTTTTGAATCTTTCCTCACTGACGCAAAATATGTCGATATCCTGTGAGATTTTGTTCAGGAGCAATATACTCCTCCCCACCGGGAGAACCATTGGCAGGTTGGTTCTACAGGTAGGAAGATAGAATAATCTATGACGACGCTGTCTTAGATAGTCATCAGGAACATAAAAACTTATGCGTTCCAAAATAGCTGAATTCTCTATGGAGCCTCGCAGTAGTCTAAAAAAGTGGGTAGCGGCATACCCCTCTCTTCTGAGCTGCAGGGAGTGAAATCCAAGCATGCCCAGAAGAAAGTTAGTTGGATAAAGCCACGGATAGAGTCCGTACTCCCTCATGTAAAGAAATCTCAAAAACTTTTTCTGAACCCTCTCTAACATGAGGGAGCACACCGTCTCGTGAGGATTCCAAATAGCCGACCCACTCTCCAGCCTACTACGGACTAAAGAGAAGTATAATATTCTAAGAGTACGAGTATCCCGAAAAATCCTCACGGTCCGAATGACAAATCCTAACATTTTTAATGCAGATTGACATACCCCTTCGATATGAACACGAAACGTAAGTTTACTTTCATACACGATTCCAAGATCCTTTATAGTAGAAACACGTTTGAGATTAAGACTGAGCATAGTATATCTGTGGTAGGTGAGACTAAATGCTCTGGTGAAAGACAGGACTACGCATTTTGAGATATTGAAATAAAGCTGATTTCGTAGGCTCCATTCAGAGATGTTATCAATGTCAGCTTGAAGATGTAGGCAATCTAAAATATTTCTAATTAGTAAAAATAATTTGAGATCGTCAGCGAAAAGGAGAAAGCGAGAAAAACGGATGACTTTTGCAATGTCATTAATGAAAATAGAGAAAAGAAGAGGCCCTAGGATTGACCCTTGGGGGACCCCAGAAAAAACAAGAAAATCAGCTGATTGAAAAATTCCGTGTGTGACAAATTGCTTCCGGTTTTTGAGATAACTTCTAAAAAACTTTAGCATACGTAGGGAGAAACCCATTTGAGCAAGTTTTGTTAGTAAGATATCGTGATTCACGGTATCAAAGGCTTTGGAGAAATCATTATACGAACAGTCTACTTGGTATCCACTATCTAGGGACCTAGCAACATAGTCAGTGAAAACCATCAGATTGGTTTCCGTAGATCTTCCTTTTCTGAAACCATGCTGTTCGGGGATAATATATGCGTCTATTTGAGGTACAATGAATTTATGGATTAGTTTTTCAAATAGTTTAGCAGGAGCTGAAAGTATGGCAACAGGTCTATAATTCTCGATTGACTTTTTGGAACCATTTTTAATTTTTATATTGTTATATTGTTATTTATTTATTTATTTGTAAGAAACAAACAGCTTTTAGTGCAGATTTATATACAAAGGAAGTTTTACAAAAGGTAAGGTAAAGGTTTTAATTATATTGTTATATATATTGTATACAAATAGAACTTCAAACAGATTGTATAAAATAAAGAATATACTAAGATAATAAGGTGAAAGTGGTAAAAAAAAAACAGTGTTATGTCGAACGTGGTCCTAAGTGAGCTCGGACCCAGCGCTCGATGCGGATTGGCGCTTGAAGCTGGTAGGCTGCGGTTATCACGGCGTTCTGTCATTAGCCGCACCCTGGCTCTTTGTGACTCGGTGTTGCATTCCAATCAATCCATCCATTCGTTGCTCTGTAAACATTGCCAAAGTGCTGATGCATCTCCAATATCCAAATATCATTATGAAGGCGTTATTATATTGGATTCAGGGGTAATGGCACTGTATCTAACAGGTGTATTACAAGATCATACAGATTGTATTGAATAGTGTTTTTTTTTTTCATTTCTGCTGCATTTGTGAAATCTACGAGCGATCGTTTTGGACACCATACTGATTCTTCGCCTTTGTTGTTCAAAATCATCGTCATCCGAGAGGTCTTCATCGATGATGTGCCCTAAGTATTTTACTTCCTTCAATATTTGTAGTATTACCCCATTAGGTGTACAGGAAGCATTTTCTCGGGATATTTTCCCGCTTGAATACGATTAGTTCCGTCTTCTTCGGGTAATAATAAGATAAAATTTTATTAAGCAAATGTAAACCATATCCAATAATGCTTTGAAAATGTTCGGCTTTATTTTAAGAGTATCAAGTGACTTCGATAATAGCATTACTATAAAAACATTCAACGTGTCACTAGCGAGGAGTCATATTATACAATTCCACAGTTTGATCTCCGAATTATGTAGTTCATTCACTGTAACCGACGTGATCGTAATTATCGTGATTCTTAGGATTCTAATTTTGCGACATTATATTATCTTCGTAATTTATATTGTACCATTAGCTTATTATCTCGTGCCATTGTATCTTATGTAAGATTTATAATATTTGTTTCATCTCATAGTGTTATCGACGTGATGGAACCACACGGGAATTTCCTGACTCCGCGGGAGCCCAGTACCGTGTGGCAGACTTTCCTATCACTTCGATAACACATCCGACTCCGCGACAGCACGATACCGTGTTGCGGGTTTTTGACAATGCAACTAACCCCGTGGCAGCACAATACCGTGCACGGACCCCTTATTTACATGTCTGCCTCAGCAGCGCCCCTGGTGTTGAAAACTTGTATCACTTTGTAATGATATAAAAACGAACATTTCTGAAAATAAACCAGTCACACTCGGACGAGCAATCGTGACTCGTACCCAGTCGCATCTTGTAACCATAGAAAGTCTTTCACTTCTCCTGCCTCCCACCTGAAGGATTCCTGAACCTGCCTCAAGGATAGTCGGCCCCGTACCAGCATAGAAAGTGGCTTAATCCAGCACCTACATGTTTACAGTCTTGTAACGACAATGGTCGCTTACATTCACACTCTATTGAAAGAATCCAATATAAATTCTTATATATATGTAAATTTTAGAATGAGTAATTCCTAGAGAATGCATAGACTACGATTATCTACTTTATTCATTAAATTTACTAAAATTATCTGAACGTGGAATTATTTTCGATTTAATATGTTTGTTTAATTCAATGTTTTATACGCATAACTGCTATATTTGATTGCTTCTCATGTACCTGGTAAGATAAGATAGTTCCTACCATTTTATTGTGACAATTCATCTTCAGCGTCGCAATGGTATTCCTCTATGCGATGGATTCAACATCTGGGTAACAAATACTTGGATGTTGTTGAAATATTTGACACATCAATGTTACAGTATAAGCATGCATTAGTACAGGTTTTTTCATCTGGTAGAAGTATGTTATTTGATGAAACTATTTAACTCTGGATAAAAGTGTCAAATTATGGTGTTTCTTTTTATAATACATATGTACCTTTTCGATGTTATTTGTAAATGTCCACGTAAAAGCCTGTAACTGACGTAAATAAATACAATATCTGATAGTAGATGGTGGCGGCGAACGCAGGCGCTGGGATGTGTTTCGACGCAATACCGTGAGCAATCATGGTTAAATATTCAGGTGTCGGATTCATAGCATTACTCGTAATCCCGAAGCTAACCCAAGTTATTTCTTGAGATTGGGGTTACTGGATTATTCGTTAACCCAAGTATATATTTATATTGTTAACGCGGATTTCCAAATTAACCGTGTGTACACGTTTTCTTAGATATCTAATCTTGTCCATTAAATTTAACAGCGGCTGCACGGCACTGGAAAACAATAGAATTGTAACAATACATTTCCAGAATCTGGCACGATCTCTGATAGTCGCCGGCTTAATCACCATTTCTACCCCTCGACATGAGCTCCGAACGGGTAGGCAGTTAATTTGCGCAATCAGAGAGGGAAATCAATGTATTGCGCAATAATTAAAGGCATTTATGATGGTGCTGTGTTTACCACGCGAAATTGAAAAGCAAGACCGAAAATAAATTGAAATTTTCTAGTTGAGTGGAAATACTGAACTTTTCCCAAGTACCTTTTTTTTCATTTACTTATTATAAAAATAAAAACATTTTTATGGGCGGATTTATTGCCTAGTGGTAATTTCTACCAACCAATCCTTAATAAGAAAAATAACATGGTATCATAAAAAATATTGCAACGTTCTCCGCATAGTGTGACTTTTCGCACGTATTGTGAGGAAGCAGTTAAACAAATTTGTATGATAATACAATAGTATTTTTAATATTTCTATTTTTGAAACTGGAATTCCATTATAGTATATTATAATAAAACAAATTTAAAACTTTTTTCCACTTTAATTTTTATTTACGTTACGTTAAGACGAGACCAGTCTGAAGATGGCTCTAACGAGCTGAAACCCGGTTACGGTCAAATAAAAATTAAAGTGGAAAAAAGTTTTTAATTTGTTTTATTATAATATACAATAGTATTTTTAAATAATATCTCGGATATGAAAGGGATAAGGGAGGAAAGGGAAGGGAAAAGATTTAAGGGGTGGGAATTAACCATTATTATGCAGATGGAAAGAAGAAAAGAAATTCTTCACTTGAAAATGGGTTTTGAGGGAGCATTCCATTTTCATTAATTTTTTTGCGAATGCTTTCTCAAAATTAAATACTTGGCATTATTTTGTTCAATGTTCCTTTCGACAGCTGAGAATACATTTTTGCAAGGCCAAGGGTCCTAACCGCTCGGTTCTTGTGAGACTATGGCATCACCGATTGGGGAAGTGTTAGATAGGGGGAGGAGATAGGGAAGACTAAGGTTGGGTATACTTGCATTAAAAAGGTGCTATGAAATGTTGGTAATTTAATACAATAAAAGATATTAAACATGCTAATACTAAAGCCTCGATCACGCGAAGCGATTTCGAATATCTCTGAAACTTAGGTCGTGGGTAAATCTCTAAGAGGACTTTGATAACAGTTAATTTATCTTTCAGATGTGGCTGATGCAACATTAATATATGGTATTTGCAAATCTACAAACACGAATACATTATCTCAATAAATATCACAAATGAGGCGCCATGTTACAATAAAAGTAACAATTAATTAAACTCAAAAGAGAGAGAGTAAACCGGAAAAATTCCTGCATACTAAACTGTCTGGATTCCAATAGAGGCCATTTAGTATGTTGCTGTCCGTTCATTGAGCGATCCTTCATGCGACGCTGTCAACCAAAGACTGCTGGTCTTATCGAGAATCTAGAGGATCATTGCTCTAGGCCGTTTTTTTTTACCGTAACTCCACTCAGGAGACCCTCAGGGAAATAATTTCCCTCTGGATCATAGGAAGGAGTGAATTTGGGTCTTGACGAGACCCATGATATAGGATGGAGGAAACACAGAGGCCGGCAAATCATTCCACAGCCGAGCTGTTGAATGCATGATCGAGTCGTAGAAGCGACCCGTTGACAAATGTTAACCATGTGCGCGACTTTGGCGTGTTTCCTGACTATGCACCAGTGCCAAAGGGATCAATGACGCTAGTTCCTCAGAGCATCTTCCATTAAAATACCGGTAGAACAAGGACAGCATTCCCACCTGACGTCTGACGGATTCAAACGGACCAACCCTTTCTGCACAGTCAATGGTATTTTTCAGATATTTTTGGGCTTCCGACCAGAGGTGGCTGTCAAATTCTACAGTGGGACGCACTTGTGATTTGTACAGGCTCAGCAGTTGTGTACTATTAAAGTATCTAGGCCGTAGGAATGTTGTCGCATCATATTATGAACGTGTCGAATATCAACATAGAAAAGTCCGGCGTAAATTTTTGTATCATTACAGGCCTACTAGCGGAAACAACAAGTGGCGATCAATCGTCGCGGCGACATAGCAGCCTCGAAATCGCCCCGTGTGAGCGAGGTTTAGGACTAGGAAGTTTGCAGAAAAGCTTAAAGCTTCCATGCAATATGTTTGTTGTGAAATGTAAACATGTTTGCATGAAGTTTTCCGAGCTGATAAAATAAATAAAAATCCCATACTTTCGTGCTTTAACGATTTCACAGCATGACGTTACTTCCCTTAATTTATCTGTTATTCTTTTAAGAGTTTGACCTATTTACGTTGGGTGTACTTCGTTGAAAACATTGGACTTTTATTGTTTTTTATTAGTAACAATGTAATAGATAACTTCGGAATAGAACTTTCATGGATACAATCAACGTCATCTTTATATTAAAAATTTTAATATCATATAGAAGATTGGAGTCGAGTTCAGACTTAGAAAAGACGAGATGTTGAACTGAGGGGAGGAATTTTAGATAGGGAGGATATTTGTTTGCAGAGAGACAACCAAAACATATGTTTTAGGCAATTATTTTACACATTCTAAAACATTTTCATAACTCCATGTTCAGAAAAACATATTGTTTATTTAAAACATTACTTTATTTTATGAATAAATAACATCAACATACCTAATTAACATAGCGAAGCTAGCCGTTAGTACCTACCTAAAGTAATTAACATAGCGAAGCTAGCCGTTCGTACCTACCTAAAATAATTAACATAGCGAAGCTAGCCGTTAGTACCTACCTAAAGTAATTAACATAGCGAAGCTAGCCGTTAGTACCTACCTAAAGTAATTAACATACCGACGCTAGCCGTTAGTACCTACCTAAAGTAATTAACAAAAAATTTGAAACTTTTCATAGTCCGCGACATTCTAAATAATTATAAATATTTGTAACTGTCAATAATTGCTACCAAAAATCTCAAATAAAACCTACTCTTATTCTGCCAATAACCTTCTAATAAATATAATGTCAATTACAAATAGGATTTAAATAGTGACTGCAATATCATGCAATGTGCAGCGTTTTCTAATATTTTGTCCTGTGCGTGCAAAGTCATATCATCTCAAGCGAAAACTTTGTAATTTAACGTTTTAATCTGGAGTGACCTGTCAGGTAAGTATGTTTCTGTATCTATTTGTACATAATAAGATAAACATTAGCAAGTAATATTTGTACAGCACACTTCAGGTGATTTTTCACCAAAACGGCGCTATACAAGTCATCAAAGTATTATTATTATTATCAAAATCGTCTAAACTTTTCATCACTAACAGCTTTCGTGCCGCACCATGCGGTAACATAGCCGTGCGGTAACCCCCCTTTAACATAACCTTAAGATATACATATAACACGTAAATATTTGTTGTCTACGGATTTCCCACAGTTACCTAAGCTTCTCAAGGGCGCCATATTATCATTTCCAAGAGCACCTTTGATAACTAAATAACTAACTAACGATCACGCCGTTTCCCCGTAAGGGTAGTCAGAGAGGACGAACCACCCAACAACTCGATCTTGGCAAACACGTCTTGCTTCATTCACATTCATACATCGTCTCGTGCATATATTTTTTAATTCAGATTTTATTTATTTATAATGTTTTACAAAGTCTAAAAAAATGTGACCTTACTGGGGTACCCCGTTCTAAGGTCACATTGTACATGGGTTTGTGTATGATTTACAAACTAGGTCATGTTTTTTTTGTTTTCTTTAAGTATGTTAAAATGTTGTGAGAGAAAAAATATAAAGTAATAAATTAATAAAAAAAATTTAATCTAGAAGAATTTCCGTGAGCGTTGATCTCTGTTAGGCTGCAGAATCATATCTATACTCTTCCTTCCCGTATCCAGAATCTATATCTTAACACTTCTTTTGAAGCCGGTAACTTTTGAAGTGGCTTTTATCGCTAGAGGAGCTTGTTAAAGAATTTTATAGAAACATATTGCAAGTCAATTTAGTTGTAGGTCAGTTTAATGTATGTTGTAACAAGGATCTTGTGAATCGACCCAAGTCTGTACGTGCAAACTTATCCTCGATCGTGCCATGTCATCCTAGGGCGTACACGAATTCTTATTCCATTCGCGTTCGCGTCATATATTCTCCGATCACTCTTTTCATGTTAATAATTAAAATTATTAGAAAAACTACTTATTGAAACTTAAATACTTCATTGTAATATTTAATCATTGAAAAAGATATTATCGACAACTGAAAACAGATAAAGACACAGAAAATAAAAACTTAACTGTCGCAACTGGAACCCTGGATTGGATATTTAACTATAAATAATTTATCTCGTCAAATAATAGAACGTAAGTGTCCAAACGCACACAAACAAAAATGTTGTA